>JANIJH010000225.1:87338175-87348820 GCA_024520975.1 Erythroxylum areolatum | reverse complement strand
AATATTCATATTCTTATATTTTTTTAAAGTCATGTCCTTATAAGTCATTTTACACTTAAACAGCTAATACTAAACAGCTAATTTTACCAAACATCTTTAACAAACAGCTAATACAATCCGCTGGTCAAACCAGCTAATATAATCAGCTATCAGCTAATAGCTGATAGAATCAGCTATCAGCTATCAGCTATCAACTGATTGCCAAACAGGGTCAAATTATTCGATCCGGCCTAACTCGGCTCAACCGAACCGGACAGAGCCATCATAATTATTAATTACTCTCTTACTTGCCGGAGGCTATCAGAGTGAGATAAGCATTCGAGCTAAGAAGCAATTTCGATGGCTTTCTCAGTCTCGTCTGCTCGGTTTCAATCAGCTTCACAAACTCTTTTCTTCTCTAAATCATCTCAATATGCTATCCCACTTCATTCACTATCCACCAACCTCAATCCCAACTTGTTATTCATCTTATCATCTCGAATACGTCTAATTTCTGCACCCAAGTTCCGGCCTTTACATGCCGCTGTCTTCGACTCCTCTACTCCTCCATTCGGAGAAACTAATGTTGAAGTGCACGACGCTTCGACTCTCCGAGAAATCTGTGAGGGTCACGTTCCCGAGCATATACTCCGCAGGCAAGTTTCAAACTTTCAATCGTGTTTCTCTTTTCTTACTAGTTACGGTCTTTCGTTTTTTGAAATTGGCACATACTCAAATTGCAGTCCTTAAAGCTTTTAACATGATTGTTCTTGTTATTCAAATGTTTAACATGTTTCAGGGTGGAGGAGGTGGGGTATGTGATGCCAACAGGTGTACAGAGGCAAGCTTTGCCTGTTCTTTTTAGTGGGCGTGATTGTCTTCTTCATGCCCAGGTCGATTTCTGTGCTTCCTTTGAAATGATTTGGGTTATTTGTTTTTGTTTGATTGATGCGTGATACTTCCAAGCTTTTGCTCACCTCAGACAGGTTCTGGAAAGACGCTTGCTTACCTGTTACTGATATTTTCTATTGTAAACACTCAAAGATCGGCTGTTCAAGCACTAATTGCAGTGCCTACCCGGGAACTTGGCATGCAAGTAAGTATCTTTGGTTGCTCGGAATTGTAATTTTATCTTTTCCATTTTCCATTACTCAATAACTGCGAGTGTTATTGTTGGACGAATGAATCCCACCTGGGGAAAGTTAGATGGAGGAGTGTTCTATTGTTTAATGACTAACAGCGGTGGAGTGGTGCTACTTTTTTGTGAACAAGGTCACAAAAGTTGCTCGGATGTTGGCTGCAAAGCCTATGGAATCTGATCGGAAGCCTTGCACTGTCATGGCTCTTCTAGACGGAGGGACATTGAGAAGGCAAAAGAGTTGGCTAAAGGTGCGACCTCATTTTAGATTTGAAGTTTCCATTTCGCAGTTTTGTAACAAATTTAAGTAACATTAACCTTACAAACCAGACTTCCAGTAGAGTAGGGTATAGGTTGGGAATGAAGTACTAACAAGTCTAATGTTGCAGGCAGAGCCGCCTACAATGGTGGTGGCAACCATCCCAAGTTTATGCCAAATGGTGGAAAAACACATATTTAAGCTTGAAACACTGCAGGTGCTAGTTATTGATGAGGTAATTCCTATCTCTTTTATTTGGGTTCCCAGAAGAATCTCAATGAAATTTTCAGAAGGTTTAGAAGTATATTATTTTCACAAATTGGTTTAGATAACTTTTGGCTTGTATAATCTTCAATCGAATTTGAGAGATTTGTAAGTAATATCTTCAATCGAATTTGAGAGATTTGTAAGTAATATAGCTGAAAGCTGATTACGATGATGTTCTATTCTCTCGAATTTAATTACGCAATTATTTTCTAACACAGTGTACATTAGGAGGAATGACATGCTATATTTATCATTTGAGTAGGTTGACTTCATGTTCAACTCTTCAAAGCAAGTCAGTTCTCTTCGAAAATTATTGACATCTTATTCGTCATGCAATGACCGTCAGACAATCTTTGCTAGTGCATCTATCCCTCAACACAGAAGATTTTTGCATGATTGTATCCAGCAGAAGTGGACCAAGGTTGGTTCAGTTATAATCTTTTTAATGGTCATATGGGAATTTAATACATTGCTGCTGACTTGACGTAGTTCCTGTTATATTCTATGGTTTTTTACAGAGTGATGTAGTTCATGTCCATGTCAATCCCATCGACCCCATGCCATCATGTCTGCAACATAGATTTGTGGTAAGGGATTTTGGCTATTTCACATTGTGCATTATGACATGTTGACAGCTACAAAAATTTGCATATGTTTGTACTTTCATGATGGTTTTGTTCCATTGACCAAGAATAGCCTTTCATAGTTGAATACTTCTATTCTCAAGAATTCAGTTCAGAGTTTTCTGACATTGCTTGCTTACTAGTTGTGCCCTAAAGACCAGAGACAGCAAATGTTACTATCATTGTTGCATTCTGATGCGCCCAAGTCTGCAATTATTTTTGTTACTGAGCAGGTACGCAAAGAATATCCTTCTTGGCCCGTTGATGCATTTCACAACTCTGTTCTCTTGATCCTTATACATCTATACTTTTTATTTAACCACAAAGTCATAGGGTAGACAAGTTGTGTCTGTGCAATATATGGGGTTGCATGAAGCATGACATAGCAGATCGAAATATATGCCTTTTTTTAACATCTATCCACATGTCTTGTGCGTAGACATATCATTTATCACAAATGAGATAATTAAGTGAATTGATTCATTTCTTTCTCTCATTGGAAGTCTGAAAAATCAAAAAAGGCAGGAGATGTTCCACCAACTACCAGTTTGTTGGACTTCTTGAAAAGTTCTTTGGGAGATTGTTCAGACATTCTCCTTCTGGAAGAAGACATGAATTTCAATTCACGAGCAGCTTCATTATCTGTAAGTGCTATCTGGTATCTAATTGGCTGGAAAATGAATGAAAAGCTGGCTTAAGTGTTTACTACACTTGTGTACGGATGAGAGGGAACAGGGAGCAGATATTGGCATAGTGCATGGTGTTAAATTATACGAAGAAAAAATGGAATTATTTTTAGCAATGTTAATGCATTTAACATTGTTAATTGATTGTTATTTGGTTCAAAGAAAGAGAGCCTTACCAGTTGTTGTGCATTTTAATTTGAACTTATGATGCAACTCATCCAAACTCTTTAGAAATTCTGTTCTGCTGATTACTAATTTGCTCTTGTAGTTCAGCATTGAGAGGCAATAACTAATCCCACAAAATGAAAAGGGAAAGAAAAGCTAATCAAAGATGTGTTTATCAACGATGCGTTTCTTGACGATACACTTGGCCAAGTTGGTATCTGCTAATTTATTCTTCATAAATGTAGGAAGTAAGGCAACGAGGTAGCTATCTTCTCATATCAACTGATATAGCTGCCAGGGGGGTGGACCTGCCAGAGACAACTCACATATACAACTTTGATCTGCCAAGTACAGCTGTAGATTATCTTCATCGAGCTGGACGAACAGGTAGGAGACCTTTTTCAGACGAAAAATGTTTTGTCACCAGCATCATAACGCCAGAAGAGCGTTTTGTTCTGCAACGGTATGAGAATGAGTTGATGTTTAACTGTGGAGAGCTTACCATACAATTAAATAAAGTTTAAGTGCTCGCTTATTCTTTTTAGTTCTACTCTTTCCCTTCAATTTTAGAGAACCAATTAGTGAGAACCTGAAAAGGCTTACAACTTAATAAGACAAACATATAATTTGGGGAGTAGGAGATCTACACGATAATTTTAGTTGTCTGGAATGACCTGAATAGCAGTTTATCTCATTCATAGTCAAGAAGAATAATGTATATTTAATATTTCTCTTTTATTAGAAAGTATCAACGAGATACATCACATTTTCTTCATCAACAAACTTCAGTGGTTAAGAGAAATATCTGATGGACCACATTGTCAGATCTTTGCCTCCTTTGCATTACAATGCACATTAGATGTCCATTGAGATAATACATTGCCAAATAGAACAGTTAATATTGTATCATGTAGTCATATGTACTTGTTCCATGTCTGGATTCTAAGTTCACCAATTTGGAGTTTCTATTCCCTTCTTTGGAATAACACCATTTTGTCTGCTTGTTTTGGAAGAACTGAGAGACATACTGTTGCGTAATAGCAGTAATATTGCATGAAAGTTTATCTCATTCAATGAGAGGAACTTCAGAATTGAGCTACTTTGAAATAAATTGGTCCATTATGAACTATAGTATTAAGATAATTGACTAACGTATTTTTAGTCATATAAACCAACAATTTCAAACAGTGATGTGATCGTTGTAGAAGATGGCCTATATGGCCCATCATCTGGTCACATCGACTCGGAGGATATGCTAAATTTATTGCTATTTGCATATGAACCATGTGATGTTTCATAACTCATTTCTTGTTCGCCATCCTGACTAATCAAAAAAGGATTTCAAGATAAATAACTCGATTATATTACAACTCCATCTTGAATTATGGAGTTTTTCAAGACAACAGTAACACCAGATCGGATATAGAAGCCGTCAGATGGTCTATCAGCTTCTTGTATGCCCTGCAAATCAGATATTATGGGGCATGTTAAACAGCATAACAAGTTAAGAAAGTGACCTGAACATGTCTTATATCTCGTATGGCATGGGCAAAAGGCAAGGTATGTTAAATATAGTGTTTATTGTGTATTTTTTAAATTTTCTTTTTGTATTATAAAAATATTTTAAAATCATATCAAGATTTGTACTCTGGTATAAGAAAATATCCTTTAAACTCTTGTCAGAAGATGAAAAGCATAACATAAATCTTTCTGAGCAGTAATCAAGTGAGGACAGAACATTATTTACTTTTTACAACTTGCAGTCTGCAGATCATACCTCCGAGTTAGTAATAATGACGTTCTTCCCGATTCTTGCATTCTTGTCAATGATGCAGTCTCTGTGCAACGTAAGTGGGCATGAGGTTAACAAGTAAGCAATGAAGAACAGGACTTGAGAGGAATACTAAACAAGGGCAGGAGTTGAAAGCATGTTACGTACTTGATTCTTGTGTTTTCTCCTATTCCAACAGGCACTTCCCCTTCAGCTAGAAGTGAAGCCACTTCAGCTTCTGTTTCATAGTAGTCAGCACCAAGTATCAGGGTGTCCTGTATTTATTTAGTTGTGTCATAAGGGTATATACATCAGTTTAGAATCATTAGAAGCCATGAACCATACAACTAGATTTTTTCATTCATATATTGATTTGTCAATTATAAAAACAAGCTTAATGATGTAGTGATCAAGGGAACCTTTAATTCCACGTTTGAGTTGATTCGGGATCTGATACCAACAATGCTATGTTCAATGAAGCAATTGTTTATGAAACTTCCATGAGATATGATGGAATCAACAATCTGTACGGGAGTGAATTCAGGAGCAGAAAACAGATGGTAAAGCAGTCTGAGTGGAAAATGATATTGTAGAAACATAAACACTGCTTGTATGTTGTCCAAATGCAAAGCACCGAGAAGAAGTGGAACACTTAATTTACCTTGCTGTTGTTAATCTTCGAAGGAGGTAAGTTTCTTCTTGATGTATATATAGGCTTTTCAGCATCATAGAAGCTAAATTTTGGTGGCTGAAAGAAAGATACGTAAGATCACTCACTCATCCAACCCGTAGTTCCAAAAATTACCTCAGTTTACCATAGCAGAATTATTGAAAAGCAAACCTTTTCTTGTTACTTACATGCTCAGTCAGGGCCAGGTTTGCCTCAAAGAAGGATCTGATGGTTCCTATGTCTTCCCAGTAATCATTAAAGAGATAAGCCTGCTCATGCAATATATCATAAATACCATGTTAGCATTTTGTTTTGCATCTCTATTCATGATATAGCAAGGCGTAGCGGTAAGAACATATGCATACCTTAACATTGAACTCTTTTACTGAGGCTGGGATTATCTCCGATCCAAAGTCATTTGCAGTAGGGAAACGCCATCTGAAACAGCAACATTTTACTTCCTATACTGCTCCTCTAGTCATGATTGTGATAGTTTCTTTTCTGTTAATTTCGAGTACCTTAAGAGATTCAGGAGTATCTCCTTCTTGAAGACATACACTCCCATTGAAGCTATATATGGTTTATTGACAGCTTGGTCCTTTGAAAGTCCCAAAACTGTGGTATCGACTTGCTAAAGCATATGGTGAAGTTAGCAGCTGGACTTTAGAATCTCTAGTCTATTCAAAGATTCAAGGAACTAGGAAACCAACCATTGCCTTCAGGTCATCCCCTTTAGGCTTTTCACTGAATGAAATTATCTTTCCCTTGCTGTCAATCTTCATAAGACCAAAGCGTGAGGCTCGGCTATCATAGAACCAGAGGAAAGTCTTTAATTCTCGAAATCTTATCATATTATATTCTGTGAATTGAGAGATAAAACAATACAATGCAATGGATTGTAATTCAATCCTTGTTCATCCGTTAATTCACTTCTTTTCTCTTCAGGGAAGAGCAGTTTGGTAGTTTGCAAGGCTTATAACCTCAAGGTCAGGTCGGAACAAGCTGAAAGAATCCTTTTTTCCTTTTCACCCTCATATCGGCGTGTAGGAGGGATCAAAATCAATATTTTCGTTTTTGTAATTTTCTTAAGTGCATTGATCTCTAGTAGCAGCAATAATAACAGCCCATAGATCAAGGGTATCAGAGTTGAGATCACTTTTGAGAGATTGAAACTTTGAAATGCAACTCTAAGAGATTTTTAGCGTACCTGTCATCCATTGCGATACAAGAAATAGAGATATCTGCACCACTCTGCCTATGGTTCTGGAAATCAACAGATGAATCTTAATGTTTAGTAAATTAGACAACTGAATTTACTATTGGAATGAACTATCTAGTATCTGTGCTCTCTGTATATTACCTGCACAAAGTCCATATAATCCATTCTATACAGCTGGTCTCCAGACAAAATGAGAACATCCTCAATGTTTTTACTCCTTGCATCCTATGGTATAGAAGTAGTGTTAAAAGTTTATGTCAAACATCTTGATATAAACATCACTCCATTGATAGAATCATGGAAGAACAGATTTTTAACTGTTTCACAAATTTGGAAGAACAAATTTGTATTGAAATTGGGCAAGTACCTCAAAAAGCCAATGAAACTGTCTCACAGCGTCAGCAGTGCCCTGAAACCATGTTTTACCTGCCTCTCCGGGAGTCTGAGTAGCTGCTAGAGCCTGTTTCACATGCTTTGAGAGATCATAACACCAGACTAGAAGTTTTATCTGATGAGGTCTACATACATACCTCAACATAACCATCACCAAAACTAACTCCTTGGCCGTAGTTGTAAGCTCGAGCAAGATGCCTGTTGAGTGATTGTGAGTTGAATTGAGTAAGAATGTAGACTTTGTTAATCCCACTATTAATGCAGTTGCTCATTGGCACATCAATCAGCCTGTATGCACCTCCAATAGAGACCTGAACGTCAAGTATCAACAACGATCGTAACTCAAAAGTAGAGTTGGCAAAAGGGTCTTTTCGATTCAAGATTAAACAGTTAATTTGGATGTTTGCGTTGACAAAAGAGTTTTATCTATTCCAAATAACAATTAATTTTCATTTAATCAAAATTTAAGTTGAAGTTATGTTTCAATTAAAGAATTTTTAAATTTCTTACTCAAATTTATTCAAAAGTCAAATTTTGACATAAACCTCAATCAAAGTTTAGATTTTTCTGAATTTTAAATTGAAACTTGATCGAATTCAAATTTATCCAATCCAATCTGGCCCGACCTCCATTATCGTACTTAAGTACATGTTTCCAAATTGTATTGTCATCCTAAAACTGAAGAAGAGGCTCCACAGAGTTCGTAACCAGAACCAAGTGTCCACATACACCATTAAAAAGAACTTCAGAGATCACAGAAAGAGAGAATGTGAGAAGGAAATGACTCACAGCGGGCTTGGCACGGCGCTTGGTGAGAGGAAACAGACGAGTGCCAGCTCCTCCTCCGAGAATCACAGCCACAACAGTACGTGAATCCTTCCTTTCCGTCTCAGGGTTCTTTATCTTCAATATCATTCATAATTTGAATTAAAAAACCACTAAATTTACTCTTACAAGACACCGTCATTAAAGCAAACATGTAAAGAACATGGGTTTTACTCCTTAATTGCGTCGGACTGTGTTCTGTAGAAGAAACATGGAGGTTAATTAGCTAACCTTAGACTCGGCTGCAACTACATTAGCAGTCAGAGACATGCACACATGTAGTCTAGGAACGTTACTAGTCCCTTTACCACATTGCATTTGTGGGAGCTTAAGCTTATGTCCCATTAGCTCTCCATTGGAAAACTTCTCAAGTTTTAAATTCTTGCCCGACAATCCTGCAACCCCACGAAACTGGCAGGCGGCTGAGAAGGTGAGCCGGCCATCGGCCGAGACTGCCATTTTCTCGGAGAAATTTGGAATAAAGAACGATCTAGTGAAGAGGTTTAATTATATGAATAGAGCTTCTGGGGTGAGGGACTGGAGGCCAAGCTTCCATGAACACGAGTGCATGCATCTGGAAGAGTGATACCGCGTTATCCGGAATTGATTGCATCCACCAATTTTTTGTGCCTGTATTTGGAAACAAATGTCTTAAATCTTAATATCTTAGATGCTAGTGTTAGGTATTTTGAGTTTGAAGTCAACAAACATGTTTTTTCAAATAGAAGAAAAGAAATTTAATTAAAGATTTAATAAAATAGAAGAATTAGAAAATTATTAAAAATTTGTTATTATTTATAAAAAAATAAAATTTAGTTAAAAAAGATACTATTAAATAAAAGTTAATTAATTTATAAAAATTTATCAATTACAAAAATTAATTAATTAAATCATTTTTAACAATAAAAATTATTAAATTAAATTAAGTTAGAAAATTAAAAACCAAATTAAAAAATTGATCGTTAAATTTTTAATGACTTCTCGATTTATTACTATATTTGATTGAATTTGAAGCTATTTAAAAATTTAAGACCCATAAAAAAGTATATTATAAGTCGATATAATCTAATTTGATTCAAAGTTAACATTCTAAATTTGAACTTGATTCGAAATAATTAATTCACAGTTCTCCAGATAAATTAGACAATTTGCACTTTTTTTATTAAAAGGAAAGATTCACAATACAAATTACATTTTTTTGGATTCGAGGAAACCCCGTAGGCGGGCTAAGAGGGCACACCTCTCTGAGAGCTCTACTGGCGCATCATCCCATAGGCGGGCCAAACAGGCGTACCTCATTATTGAGGGCCCAACTATTTCTTCGTCTACAGGTAAAAATTACATGATAAGTCTAGAGAAACAGATTTTCGACATATCTACTAAAATGATATAGTAACGCTTAATGAATGTAGCACCAAAAATAGTGATTACTAAATCAAAACATTCTACAAAGTTCACTAGCCGGTCAACATATCTATTGCTCTATGACACTCTGCACTTTTTTTTTTAATCGGAGAAAAACATATATAATACTAGACTAATTCCAGTTATGTCCTCAAGGAAGATCAATCGAGCAATACCTTAAAGGTGCATATACAAAAGTGTAACCCCTAATCCGAAATTTACAAATTTCAACAAACTTGAATCCTCAAACCACACAATTTGAACGTGATCAAGTTTGGAATTGACCTTGTACCGCACTCTAACCATTGCCATACCTTCTGTGATTAATAGATTACAAATTGTCTAGTACCAGATCCGAACCAGCCCACTTGTATACCTAATCATCAATCTACACAAGGATTAGTTGGCTTTGATTCTCCTTTACACGCCGTCGTTTGCGGAACTCAGAACCCATAAAAGTCGCGTTCGTCTGTCGTGTCTCTGCAGCTGTATAAGAAAAACGAAAAACAAAAAAACCAGGTAAACGGTGTCGTGTAAGACGTGACGAATGCTTCAGATTAAAGAAACGCAGAGAGCAAGCCAACTCAGAGAAAGCAACAAGCTTTCTAAACTTTCTACTCTCTACACGCATTTCACTCTATAATAATAAGACCCATCACCAAACCTCTTCTCAGCTCCACTGAAAAAGCATCAAACACAACAATGGCATCTTTCTGGTTATGCCCTCTCCTCCATTTCCTTTTCATTTCCATTCTTTGCATCAGTTTCCAAGTCAAATGTGATGGTAAAAATTCTTCCTTTTTGGTTCCGTCTGTCTCCATTTTCTGCATCACCTTCCTTTGACAAATTTGGATTCTCATTTTCTCTTTAGTTGGTTATTTTTGCTCCTCAGTCTGTCCCTTTAGGTGATTATTTCATGTTTTTTCATTTCACAAGTCCAATGTAGTAAAGATCTGATTTTTACTAGTTGATCTTAATGGGTATTTGGATTTATTTTTGAAGAGGTGGGTTTTTTCTTTTTTGGATCTGCTTAACTGCTGTTCTTTGTTTCGTTAGTTGCTGATGATTGTGATCTTTTGACTATCCAATATGGTATTAGTTAGTTGGTTAAATTACTTCACATGATTGCTTAATATGAATCTATGAGCTTGCACCGCTCATGCTGTTATCCATCAATCGTATGAGTCACAAATGAGCTTGCATTTTTTGAATAGGGAACTTGCACGTTGGCCTTAGTAGCAGGTCT
>JANIJH010000225.1:87324239-87338165 GCA_024520975.1 Erythroxylum areolatum | reverse complement strand
CTCATGAAATGTTAATTACAAACTTATAATTTGAGGACCAATACACTGAACCAAAATCAAAATTTCCTTGTTTTATGACATTTGGATCATTGGTTTTGTGATTCAGGTCAGCCCTTGAAATATTCTCCGCCTGATCCATGAATCCTAGTTAACCCCTTGAGCATCCCATTTCTTGGGATGAATTCTCTATTGAGAAATGCACGAATTGTGTAGTTATTAACCTACTTTCATTTTGTTTTATAACTAGTTCCATAACCATACATCTCAACAGATCCGAGAGTTCAAGCTTTCTGATGTGTTTCATTTGTGTCACTGCATCGTATATAGCAAAATAGGTCCGTAAGGTTGCAAAATTTGTTTGTGCTTGTAGTATGCTTATCTTTACTATGCAAAGGATCACAGAATCAGAAGTTAAGTCAAGATTTATCCTCTATGGTCCCTTCGTTTTGCAGTAAAGTCAGTTCAACTTCTCTCCGTATCTGTTTGTTGTAAAGATAAGAACAATCATGCTGCAGAAAAACTAAAATCTTCTATATTTCACTGCTATTAGTTTTGCCGCATGCTCAGAGTGCACTAGAACTGTAGACTTTTGTTTGCCCTTCCTGTTAGTTTCCAGCGGCTTTTGTGTTCTTTTCTCATATATGAATAATTACCAATAAAAACTGCAACCACTTCTGCAGCTGAAAGACACCGAGAAAATGACAGTAATCTATAATACAAGAGATGACAGCAATCTATAATTCTCTTCTCTTGTATTAATATAAGCTTCCCATCCCTTCAATTCCTTCGCAGATGAGGCCCATGTTCTTCTTCAAGGCATTAACGACTATAGGAAATCTTTGAATTTAACTACCCTTACGAAGATCGATAATGCAGAGTGTCTTGCTGAGAAGATAGCCGAGCAATTTAAGAATCAACCTTGTACAAACACAACAGGCTCCAATACAGTCCCAGGCACTGAGCCTCAATTCTCTGATTTCCCAACCTTGTTAGACAAATGCCATTTGAATGTCTCCGACACGAGGGATGGATCAATAATGCCTGCTTGTGTTCCTAACCTGGATCCAAGCCTTGTACTCAATAACTTCACCGAGACTCAGTACTCTGGAAGTCTCAATGACACTAAGTATACAGGAGCTGGGATTGGTTCTGATGGTAACTGGATTGTTGCTGTTCTTACCACAAGTACACCACAAGGAAGCTTTGGCTCTCAAAACAATGCCCAAAATGCTGCTAGATTGACTGCTGAGATTAGTTTGATCTTTAGCTTCCTATGTTTGCTGGTGGGAGCTATGTTCTTGTTGTGAACTAAATTCCAGAGTCCTGATTTCTGTTCCATTGTTGAAGCTCACAAATCAGAAGGTGAAGTCTACTCTTATTTTTTCATCCAACACGCAGAGCAGTGACAAAATTACTAGTGGTTCCTTGTTGTTGACCAATCTTTACACTTTCTTTTGTAACTCTGTAGTGGCTTTATTAAAAAATAACATCCGACATGTATTATGATTGTCTATATTTTGTACTTCTCTCTCAGAAAAGAAAGAAAATTTTAAGAACTAAAGCTTTTTGCATTCATTCTGTCTTCTTTGATGTCTGATGAGATTAATGGATATTTTACTCGTACTCATTTAATGCCACTTATCTCCAATATCCTCTGTTCATTTTGCTTTAAAACTTAAATAATGACATGAAGGACTTCATGAGTGTAACAGCTTAAGTTGTAAATTGTCGAAGTTTGCTCTGTTTTATGTGCCTTCAAAAGTTCTTCATTCCAAACAAAATTGGCTGTTTTCTGGTCACAATCAGTTAAAGTTCCATTAAAGTGCATTTTCACAAAATAGAATCTCCAAAGAGAATCTAAGGTTTTCATGAGGTTAATCTTGAACTACCATAATACTTTCAGTATCTTTCAAGTTTAATCATGCTTAGCCAGAGGGAATATCACAAAAAAATGTTCGTTTTTATCTCAGTAGGTGCTTAAGAAATCAAGCTCATAGTTGGAGAAAAATAACAGTTATATAGAATTTTTATTTCAAAAATAGTACAGACATTCTTTTAGACAACTTGAATTGGACCAAAGAAATGGTAAATGAATCCAAATGTTTATGTTTTGGCTATAAAATATCCTCAATGCAAGATACAAAACGGCCTCCTTATGTAAGATTATTATTACTGCATCTGCAAGAAGTTTGTTTCCAGCTAGATAAAGAATACTTGAGGCCCCTCTATTTTCAAGGATATCAAGCATTCAAGCTGCAACTAAAGGTTCTTAATTCTGGCACGTGCGATGAGGAGGTACCTTCTAATAGCTATCAATAAAACCCATGTTGTCTTTGAGATCTTCTCCTTAATCATCAGAAGCAATGCAGAGCTTAGCACAGTCTTCAGGATCTGGGCCTTTAATCCTTTGAAGAAGCCAAGCAAGCCTTCCCTTATCCAAATAGCATGCACTGCACCTGATATTGTCTTCTTGGTTGTCAGCTCAACTTCCTCATACTGATTATCATCTGATTCAGCAGCTTGAAGCATCACTTTACATCTGCATATAATAAATTTTGGTTTCTTTATAGCATCAATGACTCACACATGGGAAATCTTGCCAGTCATCTAATCGGAAAATAATCTATGACTTTGCTATTCAAAGAGTTGCAGAAGCAAAGTGAAACAACTTTAACATGACAATTGAGCTGCTTAGGAAATAATGCTGATATTCACTTCATACCTAATAGCTGGATATGTAACAGAAGTAGCAATACACTTTGAAACTGCACCCAGCACAAAAGCAGAAAATGCAGAAAGTACTTTGGGTGATGAATCTGTAGCCGACTTTTTACCAAGCTGACGTCTTAGTAGTCTTTGCTTCAACTGATCAAATACTGTGTACTGTAAAATGTAGAAACTTTCTTTTCAGCTTCACTTACTACTATAAAACATGCAAATCCTGGATAATAGGAACAAGCAGGAATCTAGCACATCCAACGTTCTACTAAGCAAATAGTGTCAACAGTCCCAAGCAATAATGTAGCACCTGCAAAGCTTAAATGGTAAAAATCAAATCTTCAATCAACCTACTTTATATCCCAACAACAACCTGTTTAAGGACGAGAGCAGAATAACTTCATGATGGCAGAGAAGGGTTTTTCCTCGGGAAAAAAATGATTTCTTGTTTTCATTCTCTTGAGATATTTCTAATTAGAACTTGATCGAGGTCTTCTTTAATCCAAAACATAAAAGTAAAAAGAACCGGATGGACTACGAACCAAGAAAAAGAAGAGAGTACCTTTGCAACGCATCAACCATGATGCATAAAGCTGTTCTCATGACATTATAGCTGTGATTATCTAGTAACCTTAATGATTCAAAGCAAAGGGTAAGTACCTGGATCGAAGGGTTTGATGTCAGAAGAAGAGATATCCCAAGACCATCAAATGCTTCAGCCCAAGTGCGCTCAGACAGGGTTGTCCAAAGTCCTTTGGACTTCCCAAACTTGCTAGTTTGCATTTTTGAGGACGCTGTATCCAAGGGCTGTCAAAGAACGCGGAGATTAGAAATCAAGGTTGTACTGAATGCTGTAGCAGATAGCCAAGAAAATGATGATACTATTGTAAGAAAAAGAAACATGTTATTCCCACTAAGAAACACAAAGCAATCCTTGAAGCGCTCAAAAGAATGCTTCTTCAATTTTCTTTGAGAAATACTCCTACACAGGAGTTCTGTTTTTTGTCCTTTCACGGCAGATAAAAGTTCTTTCTACCCTATGCAAAATAGAATCATATATCAGACGTGTCTTAACAGCAAATTTGTCCAATTCCAAGTCCAAAAAGAAGTGAACATGACTCAATCACCTGTGTGATAATAACAGTACAAGCCGCCGCTGTGGCTGCTATAATCAAGTTAGCTCTTGTTCCAATGCTCTTCTCTCCACTTTTCTTCAAATACAGCCTCTTGAAGAAGCTGTACCCATAAAAATATATGAACTGTGAAATAAAAGACTGCAAGTTCTTCGTCCCAAGCCCCTGGTACAACGATAGAATCCGACCAGAAGAAATTGCCTCCCAAAAAACATCAGATATCTTCCTGCACAAACCATCACACAGAGAATTCAAAACACTGACGACATATGAGACAAAACCCACTTGATGATTACCTGTACTTGCGTTGATGACGGGCTCTAACTTCAGCTTGGTACCTGGTCTTGCAGGTATCAAGAGGGTAAAGTATGGTGGTACTAACAAGAGCACCGACAGCTCCGGAGGTTGCCTCGGACAAGGACTCGAGATCAAGGCCCATGCTCATGTATAACTTAAGTTGCTAAAGTGGGCATGGAGGAAGCCGAAGAAGATGGGAAGTGTCAGACACATACACACACACGCAACGGAGTTAGAGGTTGCGCTTGTCAAGCAACTGTATCGTATCGGGATTCGGGAAGCGCAAACTTTGGGGAGTCGCCTTCTCTCTCCATTTTCTTTTCGGTCTGAAAACTGATACTATGATAATGAATGGTAAAAGCAATTTTCCTTTATTAAAAATGCATTATAGTTTTTAAAACTAAATTAAATAAATTTAAGTTATTTTTGCGTCTTAAAAAGTTTGCACTTATATATTTTTTCTTTTATAGTAATTTCATTTTTATTACTTATTATTGTTTTTCCATCTTCTTTTTCTCTAATTAATATCTCATTATCATTTTTTATACACATATCCTTATATATTTATATTTCATCATGAAATAAAATTAAGAAAAATACGAATTATTATTATTATCGTCATCATTTATTAAAAGCTCCTCTTATATTTGCTAATATAATAAGGATTAAAATTTTAGTTAGCTATAATTTTATTTAAAGCAGCAACAACAACATTCAATATAAATCTTGATAAGACGTAAAGTTTGGAGAAATCTAGTGACACAAAGCCTTATCCCTAACTAGTAGAAATTTTTGTTTATAAAGTATTCATGTAGCTTAGATTTAGTATCATATGTTATACTTTTATAGTTAATAAGATAAGTGTTTTAAAGATGTATGAAACTATTTTGGAATAATTATAATCATTTTACATAATCCTATAAAATATATTTTAGCTAATTATTAAATGGAATAATTAATTTAAAAATAAATTAAATCCAAAAAAACTATTCAAATAATCAATTTAATGTCATTTACTAAAATTATTTATAAATTTTTAACAAACTTTTTGTCAACATATTCGTATGCATTAAGGCATTGATTAAGTAAAAGATTCTTATTTTTATAATTAATGTTTATTTTCTAAGATTTTTAATGTAATTTATTATCTATAATTTAGCATTTTTTTTTGTTCATTTACCATAATAATCTAACTAATTTTTATTATAGGATCAATAGTATATTTAATAAGATAAGTGTTTTAAAGATAAATTAAACTATTTTGGAATATTTATAATCATTTTACATATCCCTATAAAAATATATTTTAGCTAATAATTTAATGGTTTAATTATTTAAAAATAAATTAAAGCCAAAAAAAAACTATTCAAATAATCAATTTAATGTCATTTACTAAAATTATTTATAATGTTTTAACAAACTTCTTATCAACATAAACGATAGCCACCGAGCGGTTACGAAATTTGTTCACTAGATTCATAGGGTGAGATCCGCTGAACAGCGTGTGTTTGGAGACTCCGTTTCTACAGTTGGCCAACCCGTGGGGTGGAACAAGCTGCCGGAAGGATGGGTTAAGCTCAATACTGATGGAGCTGTTCGGTACGGTCACCAATCGGCTACGATAGGGGGGCTTATCAGGGAATGCCAAGGGCAGTGATGTGGCGGATTTATCCACCGATTTGGGAGCGGATCACGTCTCGAGATTGAACTTTGGGGCGTTAAGTCAGGACTACATCTGGCTTGGGACCTCAAATATCGACATATCATCGTTAAAGTCGACTCCTTTGAGGTAATAAATATCCTCTCTTCCTCTGCCTTCCCCAGGACTGACACGTACTTTTTGGTTACAGGTATCCGGAAGCTACTGTGTCAACACTAAGAAGTGCAGCTCCAGCATGTGTATCGCGAAGACGGCCAGAGTGCTGATAGCCTGGCCTCCTTTGCAGCTTTTGTCAGGCCGAGTCTTCACGTTTTTCGGGATCCTCCGACTTCGATCCGAGACCACCTTTTTCTGGACTAGAATAGTTTTGTGTACAGCAGGAACTACGCTAATTAGGGTATGTTTGGATGTGGGTGGAGGGATGGAAGAGAATGGAATGAAATGACCTAAATGACTCAGGCCATTGTTTGAGAGTCTATTTTGAAACAAGATGGAATGGTAATTGATGGCTTTGGAAGCCATCATTTGCCATCCAAAATCCAATACTTTGTGACCTCCCAAATTGGGGGATCAGGGATGGAATGACTTGGTTTGCCTTCCAAACCCTAATTTAATGACAAAATACCCTCAAAATATTAATGAAATTACAACCTCAGTCCAGCAAATACTTACGCGGCTACATGTTACTACGTCCATTGTGTTTCTCATTCAACTGCCTTCTTCCATTGACGAACGTTTTCCTCCACAACTACTATACTTTTGATAAAGCTACGCGGCTACATGTTACTACGTCCATTGTATTTCTCTTTCAACTGGCTTCTTCCATTGACGAACGTTTTCCTCCACAGCTACTATGCTCTTGATAAAGTTAGCATTGTGAATGTTCATAAATTTTAAATATATTATTAATATACACTGTGAAATGTAGAAATAGATTTACAACGCCAAAGATGATTATCAACCATAACAAGACACATGAATAAATGCCCAACGATGAGGGTTAATGAAAAAGAACAAGAAAGTTGATTGTTTATATAGGAAAATGAGAAAATTATATTACGGGCATCCTACAATTTGAAATGCTTTGGGGTTACTAAAATAGTCTCATAGCAACTATGCATATTTTATTATAAGGGTAATTTTGGAAAAAAAATATTATAAGTCATTCCATTTCATTCATTTTTAGTATTACTTCCAAACAATGGTCAAAAGAGTCCCTCTCTTATTTTATTTAAACTTTCAAACAATGGAGTGACCCATTTCATTCTATTTCATTCCACTCCATTCTATTCCGTTCCATTAATTGTCATTCCATTCCATTCCATCCTAAACTCCCAAACATACCCTTAAGTTTGGGTTGTAATTTTTCGTTTTATTTCCTTTGTAACAAAAAAATTTCTAAGATTTTTAATTTAATTTATCATCTATAATTTAGCACTTTTTTTTTCATTTACCATAATAATCTAACTAATTTTTATTATAGGATCAATAGTATATTTATTTAAAATGATGCTTATTTTTGGACTTTATATGTAGCGGTACTTATATAAAGGTATATATATATATATATAGTTTACAACTCTATTAATTAAGAATAAGATTTTGTATTACTGAACCTTTGCAAAGTTTATAATCAACAAAATTCTTATTAGTTGTTGTTGTTAAATTACTTGTTAGAATAGTATTGTAGTCCTAATAATTTTTAAAATTTCTTAAAATATTGGTTTCTTAAATTATATTTTCTTTCAAATTTAAATGATTTTTTAAGTAAAACAAACTTTTTAATGAACTTTTTATTTTTATAAAAACAATAAAGAAAATGGAGTTGAGAATTTGATAAATTATCCAATATGACACAACAACGCTAAAATGGATAGACAGGACAAAGGATCCAAAAGTATGGGGAAAGTGAGAGCGAAATACAAAAAATACATAGACACAAACGTAAATACGAGAAAAATATGGGACAATCCCGTAACTAGACAAGCATAGAGAAATCATTTCATTATTTCTTTATTATTATTCAAAAAAACAGAGACATTCCCACTTTCCCTCTCTTCAAAATTTCCAGACTCTTTCATTCCACACTCTTAACGGCTCTTTCTTTCTCCTCTTCTTCTTCAGCAACTCAGACCTGAAACCTCTCTCCAATCCAAAACCCTAACAGAAGAAGACGATCTGATCGAATGCAGGACCTTTTCGGATCGGTTCGCCGGTCGCTGGTTTTCAAGTCGTCGTCCGGCGATGATGGTGGATTCAGTGGTTTCGTGGATAAGATCGGGTCAAGCATTCGCAAGTCTCGAATCGGTCTCTTCGCTAAACCTCCGATGGCTCGAGCTCTTCCTCCGCCGTCTAAGAAAGAAGAGGTGCCGTCGATCCGATGGAGGAAAGGGGAGTTGATTGGATCCGGTGCCTTTGGTAGAGTTTATATGGGGATGAACCTTGATTCCGGAGAGCTTCTCGCTGTGAAGCAAGTTAGTGTTCATGAATTTTTCTTCTTTTCTTCTTTAGGTTTTGTGAGTTGTTCTAACTTAATAATGATGCGGTCGTTTTTTGGTTTCCCAGGTTCTGATTGCGGCTAATAGTGCTTCAAAGGAGAAAACGCAAGTAAGAAATGGATCTTATGTTCTTTTATATTGTTCAGGTCATCCTAACTTGATTTTAATTTATACATGATTACCACACACTTCTATTTACAATATCATTGCTTTCACTTGCTCTGATATTAAAGATTAAATAATATGATATTATTGTGTTCTATCAGACATGAGCAGAAATTTGTATATAACTGAATGTAAAGAATTGAGTTGAGTTTAATATTTTGTTAATCTTGAAATAGGCTCATATTCGAGAGCTTGAGGAAGAAGTGAAGCTTCTGAAGAACCTTTCACATCCAAACATAGTTGTAAGTATGATTTTTGGTTCTTTCTCATGTCGGTGGCTTTGCTTGTTCGTTGTTGAATATGTTTTTAACTCCTGTGTATATGGCTGTCAGAGGTACTTGGGAACAGTCAGAGAGGACGACTCCTTGAATATTTTGTTGGAATTTGTTCCGGGTGGATCCATATCCTCGCTTCTAGGAAAATTTGGATCCTTTCCCGAGTCGGTATGTGACAACTGCTCTCAAAATCTTGGACTGGGTATTTGAAGTAGCATTCAACTTTTTAATATCATTTCTCAAGCAGGTTATACGAATGTATACAAAACAACTGTTGTTGGGGCTCGAATATCTTCACAAGTATGGAATTATGCATAGGGACATCAAGGTATTATATGTTTTCCATTCGCCAATTTCCATTTAGATTATTCCTTTCACTCTGACACATTTGTTGTGCTTCATACAAGGGTGCAAACATTTTGGTTGATAACAAGGGATGCATCAAACTTGCTGATTTTGGAGCATCCAAGAAAGTAGTCGAACTGGTACAAATAAGCTCTTTATGTTCTTTCCTACGATACTATATGGCAGCGTAGTTGAGTTTGTTCTATAACATCAGTCACTATGCTTGCTAACAGGCTACTATAAATGGTGCCAAATCAATGAAGGGTACTCCATATTGGATGGCTCCTGAAGTTATTCTTCAGACTGGGCATAGTTTGTAAGGACAACTTTTCTAAGTTCTTGTAAGGGATTATAATAGTACTCAGAAATTTGTCGTGGATCAAAGTCTTATACATTAGTGATAAATGTGGTACAGAGAGCAAAAATCTATTTATTGATTTAAAATGACGCAAGGAACAGTACTGTTTCATCTCAAATCTAGTAGCCATAAACAAACTAGACCAGACTTGATGCTAATAATATAAATATTATCTTTTGTTCTACTGAAAATTTCATGCATTTTAGTTCCACATATATTCTGATTTCGAATTTGAAATCATTCATAATCTTATCTCATCTTCTTTCCATGATTCATACTTCATATCAGATAGGATGACACTTTTACAAGCCATATCTATAAGATAACTTCAGATTTTTGCATGTTATCAACCTTAACTGCTGCTACTTGTGTTAAGCTCTGAGTCATGAGTGCATAAATTGCAATATTGAGTGAATGAGTAGCTTTGTCCAAGATATTAAAATGGTCAGTGAATTCTGCCTGGGCAAAATCTTAATTGATGTATGTAAGTTGCAACTTTGATCATCTTGGTTAATTTTTCAAAAAAAAAAAAAAGAAATTCTTGATATTTATGATGACTCGTTTTCATATATGATTCTTCTCTTTCCTTAAGTAGAGGAAAATAGATTTGATAACTGTACATAACAGCTTTTAAAACTCATTTACTCTAATATTTCAATTAGCTCTGCTGATATCTGGAGCGTTGGATGCACTGTCATTGAGATGGCTACAGGAAAACCACCTTGGAGTCAACAATATCAGGAGGTACTGTTTTGATGCTTTTTCTTCATTTGGTTAAGCACTGAATTCAATGCTGCAAAGTAAGAGTGCTATGCCCTTGGAAATCTAAGTTTGCAGACTAAGAAGGTGTTTACTTTCTCAGGTTGCCGCTCTCTTTCACATTGGGACAACTAAATCCCACCCTCCTATTCCTGAACATCTCTCTACTGAGGCAAAGGATTTCCTGTTAAAATGTCTGCAAAAGTATGCTACTGATTGTCATTTTTTAGCTGTCCTTAATGGCTCTCACCTTTGCTTTTTATACCTTATGTCTTTAATAAAGACCTATCAAATGGATTTTTCTATTCCTAAGTTCCTTAATCATGGTGACGACCTTGATATGCTTTGTATAGTATGGGATTCTGTATCCTGTTAGTATTTGTTTCTTTTTCCATTACTTTATGAAAATCTGACATATATGTCTATTGGTAGGGAGCCAAACTTTAGGCCTTCTGCATCTGACTTGCTGCAGGTAATTTTGATGCACACAATGATTACTTTCTGGCTACTTTATACTTTAGCTTCATAGTAAATCCAGTATCTGTATCCATTGTAATCTAAACCAGCATCGTTACACACACACATTTCTTTATCTACTAGAGCTTTTAACTGCATGTCTCTTATAAGGAGATTTCATTTGTTGGAGAAATGGAGAGGAGATATTATTGGTATCTATAGTTATGCAGAGGTTAAGAACTTGGTTGTTTATCGTGTAAACAATAATAACATCTTCTATGTGCATCTATTGACGTTAGGCGGAAATTTAAATGCCTATAGTTGCCGTATGAGTTTGTTTCAATAACGGTGGGCGATAAGTAATTTAGATCTTACTGTCATACTTGTTGCCAAACCTTGCAGCATCCATTTGTCACCGGGGAGTATCAAGAAGCTAATTTGGTATTCCGCGGTTCAATTAGAGTAAGTATGATGAGAATTGATGTTTTATCCCCTTTATTCGTTGACTTTCAATTGTCAAATATTTTCTTTGTCATCTTCAGGAATTCGGAAACCTAGCAACAACTGCTGGGACAAATTTGAAGAACTCGTAAGATATTGAGTCTACATGTTTTCTTGAAGGTATAATTGCATACTATCTTGACTTTTGATTTTATTGCAGAATTAACAATCCAATTGGAAGATCAATATGTGGTGGCCTGAAGGATGTTTGCGAGATGGGGATTCTTACGTCATCAACTTTATATCCTGAGAATTCAAGGACAAGTTCCTTTTGGGATGCAACTAATTCTGAAGATGATATGTGTCAGATAGATGATAAAGATGATTTTGAGGTTACTGCATCTTCCAGGTTTAAGTCCACATTAGAGTCTGCTCATTTAGATAAGGTGATGAATCTTTTGTTATTCTCATGTCCTTCAAATTCTTTTAATTGTTTCATTAAACACTGGAAGAATTTCTTAATGATCCAGAGTTTCAATCCTATCTCTGAGCCCACTGATGACTGGCAATGCGAGTCTAGAGATGGTCCGGAAACAAAGATTGCTGGGATTGGCTTATCTTCTAACCAATCAATGCCTGAGGTTACTGGAAGTCCTGAAAAATGTGACAAGCGAGATAATGGCTTCACATTTCCATGTGGACCATTGGCAACAGATGACGATGATGAAGTTACAGAGTCAAAAATTAGAGCCTTTTTGGATGAGAAGGTAATGAATTTTAGGAATTCCTTTTAATTTCATGAATGAATAATGGCCATTATAATTCACATGTTGAATATGATCTGGTGCTCCTCATGCACTGTTGCCCCTTAATGCATGTTAGGATTGTCAAGACAAGGTGACTGCCCTATAGACTTTGGAAGCTGTGACTAATTTGGAGAAGCCTTCAAGCTAGCACATATTACATGATAAAGGATTGAACTCATAAGGATTTGGTTATGTTGTCCTCGACCTATTAGGATTTGGTTATGTTGTCATATACCCATTAAGATTTGTTTCTGTTTTATTTTATTTTAATTTTCCTAGTTAAGCAAGTTTTCTTGTCCAGCAAGAAAAAGAAATAAGTTAGCTTTAGAAAAGGATTTAAATCAATCATTTTCACACTAGAATTAGGACTCTCATGTGCCACTTTAGGGGTATAAATGGGAGGGTTAACAGATGTTTTGGAGGACCAAAAACATCGCCTTTAATAAAAGCTTCTGCAGGAAATTTTCCTTAGAGAAACTGTCTTTCTCTTGTTGATTAAAATCCTAAGTTTTATACTTGGATTTGGTTCAGAGATTAACCTAAAATCTCTACCTAACTACTTTTGCTGTGTTAGTTGGTATCAAAGCTTTAAATCTAGTTTTTTCCTGGATTTCTTTCATAGTGCCTTTCCTCAGTTTTGTTTCTGTCCCACACCCTCCAGCCCTACCAACTCAGAAAAAAAAACCCAGAAAATTCACCCAAAACCTAGAAAAGTCAAACCAAACGTTTTCAAGTTTGACCAACCAGTATAAATGGCTGATCAAGGAGATAACCAGAGATTTGACGAAGTTTTGGAGGCTATTAATGGATTAGCAACTTGTATAGATCAACTTCTAACCATTATGGGCCTTAATCAAGCCAATAATGGAGGAATACCAATTAATGGAGCTCAAGGCAGAGGTTTACCTCAACCCCAACCTATTGGCAGACTTGATCTTCCAAGGAATGCAGAAAATAGGAGAGCTCAAGATCAAAATCAGATGCCTCTTATGGAGATAGTTCAGACGAAGAAATTCTAGACCAAGACTAACCAAGAAGAGGTCAAAGGGATAAAGATGATTACAAGATTAAAGTTGAAGTCCCTTACTTTAGTGGAAATCTAAGCATTGAAGGCTTTCTTGATTAGATTGATGAGGTGGAAAATTTTCAAGAGATGATGGAAGTCACAGATGATAAACTAGTGAGAATTGTAGGCTATAAATTAAAAAGTGGTGCTAAAGTTTGGTGGAGTAATCTTCAAAAAAATCGGGAGAGGAATGGAAAACCACCAATCAGATCTTGGGGGAAATTGAAACAGATCCTTTTCCTTAGATTTTTACCCCCTGATTATGAGCTGCACTTATTTCATCTTTATCAAAGTTGTGTCTAAGGTTCTAGGAGTGTGGAGGAGTATCATTCTGAGTTCTTGAGGCTGGCAGCACACAATAATCTTAAAGAATCTGATATGCAACAAGTTTCAAGGTATCTTAAAGGATTAAGATCATCCATAAGTGAAAGGCTTGGAATGCACACTATTTGGAACTTAGAGGAGGCCTACCAATTGGCCTTGAAAGCTGAAAAGATGGAAAAGGCACCTAAGAGATTTGAATACCCTAGGAGAACATCTCAAAAAATTCCAAATGAAGTGGTAGGAAAGGGGAAAGCATTAGCTGAAACATTGAAAATCGATAATATCCCTAAAGATCTAAAAGTGGACAAAGGGAAGCCTTTTGAAGGAGGTGGCAGCAGCAATAGTAGCAGTAAAGGAGTTCCTAAGGGTTCTAACCCTTATGAACCACCAAAAATAGACATGTGTTATAAATGCTGGAAGCCTGGAATATCTCTAATGTGTTAGATTCCAGGAAAACAGGTAAGAAAAATGGATATGTTGCTATTGATTTTCTGTAAACGAATACAAGACAATCTGGTTTCGAGGACCAACACCTCCAGCCTATGGCTCACACACTCAACAATATACTCAATGCCCTCCTCTCCTCGTCTATTGCTTATTTATACTAAGAATCTGTTAGGAATAA
>JANIJH010000225.1:87293611-87324139 GCA_024520975.1 Erythroxylum areolatum | reverse complement strand
ACTAACATCATATACTTATATATATATATATATATATATATATATATATATATTTACTATATATGTAAATTCATTTCTGAGTTGTCCCGGTTCTACCATAATTGTCCTCAGAGAAAGATGGTCAATGTTGCTGAAAAAGGAGACTACCTTAATGAAGGTGAAGAAGATTTGGAAGAGCTTCGAGAAGATGAAGAAGAAGAGGAGGAGTTTGCTGAAGAAGTTGCTGAGGACAGAGTTAGTCTAATGGTAAGGAAGATACTTTGTTCATCTAAAACTGAGGAGCCGCAACAAAGGAGAAGCATTTTTAGATCCTTTTGCACTGTTAATGGTAAGATGTGCAACTTGGTTGTAGACAATTGCAGTAATGAGAATTTAGTGGCAAGAAAGTTGGTGGATCACATGAAGCTTTCTACTGAGAAACATCCTCATCCCTACACCATTGGTTGGCTTATTGATGGGCCAGTCGTGAGAGTAATTGAAGTGTGTCAAGTTCCTATGTCTATAGGAAAATCTTATAGGGATACTATTTATTGTGATGTGGTGGACATTAATGCAAGTCACATACTGCTAGGAAGGTCATGGCATTTTGACGTGGATATTACTTATAGGAGAAGAGATAACACAATCTCATTCCAATGGAAAGGCAAGAAAGTGACCATGCTTACCCACAAATGCAGTTTTTGATAGGCCAAAGACTTTTAGAGTGGAGTGAAAGACATTGCTGACCCCTAATGGGCAAGATTTTGATAGGGAAGTTAAGGAGACTCAAAAAGTTCATGTCTTGGCAATAAAGAACCAATTATTGAAGGAGAAAGAGGAGGAGAATGGAGCTAATTCAGATCTGATCTAGCCACTTTTGGAGGAGTTTTCAGATCTGGTCCAGCCCAAATTATCTAATGAATTGCCTTCTACAAGAGAGATTCAACATCACATAGATCTAGTACCTGGAGCTAAGCTTCCTAATCATCCCCATTATAGAATGAACCCTAAAGAAGCCGATATTCTAAGAGAACAAGTGGAAGAATTGATGAAAAAGGGCTTGATCCGAGAAAGCATGAGTCCTTATGTTGTTCCTGCACTTTTGACACCCAAGAAGGATGGATTGTGGAGAATAAGTGTTGACAGTAGAGCTATTAACAAAATTACCATGAGATATCGATTTCCTATTCCTAGATTGAATGACATGCTTGATCAACTTTGTGGTTCTCAGGTGTTCTCAAAACTTGACTTGAAAAGTGGTTACCATCAAATATAGATCAGACCTGGGGATGAGTGGAATACCGCATTTAAAACGAAAGAGGGGTTGTATGAGTGGCTCGTCATGCCCTTTGGATTGTCCAATGCCCCTAGCACTTTTATGAGACTCATGAACCAAGTGCTTAGACCTTTTAATGGAAAGTTCGTGGTTGTTTATTTTGATGAAGAGCATCTAGAACATTT
Organism: Erythroxylum areolatum; assembly: GCA_024520975.1. Classification (NCBI taxonomy): domain Eukaryota; kingdom Viridiplantae; phylum Streptophyta; class Magnoliopsida; order Malpighiales; family Erythroxylaceae; genus Erythroxylum; species Erythroxylum areolatum. Next base: position 87,322,699 of record JANIJH010000225.1, on the reverse strand, counting down.
GAGGAGAGTCTTGTCTGCTTTACAACATAATAAGCTTTACCTGAACTTAAAGAAATGCAGTTTCTTGACTAGTAAGTTACTGTTCTTAGGATATATGGTTAGTTCTGAAGGAATTCATATGGATAAAGAAAAGGTTAAGGCAATTTGTGAATGGTCTGCCCCTAAGAATATTAGTGAGGTTCGATCTTTCCATGGGCTAGCTACTTTCTACAGGATGTTCATTAGAAACTTCAGTTCAATTATGCCCCCTATCACAGAATGCATGAAGAAGGGAAAGTTTGGTTGGAATGATGAAGCTAAGAAAAGTTTTGCTTTGATTAAGGAAAAACTCAGCACTGCTCCTATCCTAGCCTCACCAAACTTTGACAAGCTTTTTGAGGTAGAGTGTGATGCATGTAGAGTAGGTATTGGAGCTGTTCTATCTCAAGAAGGCCGACCTATAGCTTTCTTTAGTGAGAAGTTTAATGATACAAGGAAAAGATGGAGTATCTATGATAAGGAATTTTATGCAGTTGTGAGAACATTGAAACATTGGGAACATTATCTGATTCAAAGAGAGTTCATTCTTTTCACTGATCATCAAGCTTTAAAGTTCTTGAATAGTTAAAAGCACTTGAGTAATATGCATGCCAGATGGACTACTTTCTTACAGAATTTTCCTTTAGTTATGAAACGTAAGTCTGGTGTGACTAACAAGAAGACTGATGCAGTTAGTAGGAGGACATTATTGCTTTCTACTGTGTCCCAATAGATAGTTGGATTTGAAGTTTTAAAGAAGCCTTATGAGGATGATGAAAACTTCAAGGACATGTGGTTAAAGTGTATTCAGAAGCAACTTACTGGTGAGTTCCATATCACTGATGGTTTTCTTTTCCATGGTAACCAACTTTGTGTTCCTCATACTTCTCTTAAAGAAAAGTTGATTCGTGATGTATATAGTGGAGGATTAGCCGGTCATATAGGAAAGGACAAGACCATTACTAGTCTTGAAGATAGGTTCTATTGGCCTTAGTTGAAGAAAGACGTTTGAAACTTTGTAAAAAGGTGCTATGTTTGTCAAACTACTAAAGGAAGATCCCATAATATTGGTTTGTACATGCTACTCCCCATCTCGGAAGATATTTGGGAGGACTTGTCTATCGACTTTGTCCTTGGATTACCTAGAACATAAAGGAGAGTTGATTCTATTTTTGTGGTAGTTGATAGATTTTCCATGATGGCGCATTTCATTGCATGTAAGAAGACTGTCGATGCATCTAATGTGGCTAGACTGTTCTTTAAAGAAGTGGTAAGATTGCATGGAATTCCTAAATCCATTACATCTGCTCATCCACAAACAAATGTTTGATACTTCTTTAAAGTTTAGTGGCATTGCTCATCCACAAACAGATGGTCAGACTGAGTCACTTAATAGGACTCTTAGAAATCTATTGAGAAGTATTTGTGGGCTAAGCAATGGGATTTAACTCTAGCTTAAGCTGAGTTTGCCTACAATAGTGTTATCCACAATGCTATTGCTGGATTACCATTTTCCTTGGTGTACTTGAAAGTTCCAAAGAGTACTGTTGATCTGATAAAACTTCCAAAGTTATCAAACTTAAGCATAGCAGTTGAAAATATGGCCAAACAAGTGAAGATTGTGCAAGAGGAGGTTCGAGAGAGGCTTGAAAGGACTAATGCCAAATATAAAGAACAAGCCGACAAACACAGGATGTCTAAAACTTTCCAAGAAGGTGACAAAATGATGATTTTTTTAAGGAAAGAAAGATTCCCTGTTGAGACCTATAACAAATTGAAGCCGAAGAAATATGGTCCTTATGAGATACTAAATAAAATCAACGACAATGCTTATGTTATCAATCTGCCTGAGGAGATGAGAATTTCAAAGACTTTAATGTTGCTGATATCTATGATTTTCATGGAGAAGAAGAGCTCTATCCTATTGGCAACTTGAGTTTGAGTTCTTTTCAAGTGGAGGGGATTGATAAAGGATTAAACCCCATAATGATTTGTTTATGTTGTCCTTGACCTATTAGGATTTGGTTATGTTGTCATATACCCATTAGGATCTGTTTTTGTTTTATTTTATTTTAATTTTCCTAGTTAGGCAGGTTTTCTTGTCCAGCAAGAAAAAGAAATAAGTTAGCTTTAGAAAAGGATTTCAATCAATCCTTTTCATGCTAGAATTAGGACTCTCATGTGCCACTTTAGGGGGGTATAAAAGGGAGGGTTAACATATGTTTTGGGGGACCAAAAACATTGCCTTTAATAAAAAGCTTCTGCAGGAAATTTTCCTTAGAGAAACTGTCTATCTATTGTTGATTAAATCCCAGGTTTTATGCTTGGATTTGGTTCAGAGCTTAACCAAAAATCTCTACTTAACTACTTCTGTTGTGTCATTATATCTAGTTGCATTTGACCACATTTTCACAAATCTTGGCCCTTGAGATTAACGGGAAAAAAAAATACGTGTCAATTTCCATTCTATATTTTCTAACACGCCTCTACCATTTTGAAGGATAACATAAACTCTGAATACATGTTTATCAAGTATCCTGCATATCCTTGTTCTCTGTTTTCGCCACTTAAGAAAGAAGTTTTCATATTTTCCTGATTTCGTGTGATGTATCTTTCTTTATTATGTTGTTGTGCATGATTGAATGGAATGATGAAGATGTGCTGGGGTAGAATTTTATTTGTTATATAGTACATTTTGGTAACCAAGCTGTTATTGACTTGCTACCAATTCTCACCAGGCTTTAGATTTAAAGAAGCTGCAAACACCTCTCTATGAAGAATTCTACAACACACTGAATGCAGCAGTTCCTCAGAGTGTGGTTGGAAATGTAAATCATGAAACTCTTGCAAATTCACCGAGCTTACCCCCTAAAAACAGATCACCTAAACGACTTCCAAGTAGAAGACTTTCTGCTGTTGTTGATGCTGTCAACAATGCCAGTCCTGGAAGTAATAAGAATCATCTACCAAATGAGGAAATCATCCACAAGCGAGCTTTACAGGAAATTCAGCCACCTCCAAATCGTGAATGGAAAGACCTACTTGTTGATACCCGGCAGGAAGCCATCACCCCTGTGTAAATATGCCTTAATTTCTCTTCTTACATGATCATATCTGGTGTGATCTTAAATCTAAGAACTATTGGTTTAATTCGCAGAGCAAGTTTCTCAGAGAGGCAAAGAAAATGGAAAGAAGAGCTTGATGAAGAGCTTCAGAGAAAACGAGGTAGTTTAAATCTGGAGTAAATTGCCATCTGGCTGTCTAGAGATTGACATTGTGTCTTGCAATATTCTTATTATCATTTTTTTTTCCTTTGTCTGAAACCATAGGTAGTAGAAATCAACATCGTCTCTCTAGATGTCAGTCTTCGTGAAATAAGGGTGTTCTTTTTATTGGAGTCTTACCTATGTAAGTTAATATAAATCAGGGCGTGGGATTAGAAAAATAGACACTCAATGGGTAGAGGATGTTAAAAGCATAGTCCACCCAGAATCAATCCTGATGGAGTTCCTATTAAACAAAAAATAAGTCCCATCTCAAAATGTAACAATGAAACTGATAAGAAATTGTAATGGAGGAAAATGTCTGTTACACGATTAATATGTTCTGGTTTTCATTAGTTTGAGGGTTACAATTTGGGCTGTATCAACAGTTTTAAGTACTTATTGCAGAGATCATGCGGCAGGCAGGAGTAGTGGGGAAGGCATCGTCACCCAAGGATCGAATTCTAACTCGACAGAGAGAACGATTACGGCTTGCATCTGATGGTGAATGAAATTGTGCACCTCGTATTTGCCCTGCTTCTTCCTGATGAAAAATGATGCTTTTCCATTAGGATTTTAGTGTATGTATCTAATATTATATCTGGTGAATGTTGTCTAATAAGATACAGAAGCCATTTTGCCACATGCAACCTTGCTTCCATTGTATTATTGCCCCTTGTGTGGTCATGGCAAAAAATTGGTACAAGTCCTCGTACGATCTTTTTCTCCACCCCATTGAGGCCAGGTGAGAGGTGACAAGTTATTGCGGGATTCAAAACATAGAAGTATATTTTCAAGTTTGTGCTCGATTGTGAATGCGTACATTCAATCATTTATTTTATGAATGAAAAATTTCAATTAGGAATTTTGATGTTGGGATTGTGTGGAAAGCTGGAACTCCTCTAGTTATAGTATCTGTAAAGGAGATCCCTTATTCAGGTTCCAGTTATATATCTCAAAATCAGTCTCGTTTAGGCTTCTCGGTCGACTGGCAAAGCCCGATCTCATTTCTTGTTGATGTTTAATGGAATTCCAACCTATTTCTGAAGCCATCTCCTTTACAGATTTTCCGGTTGTAAAGCACTTGAGCTAAACTGTTCTCTCCAGGAAAAATGCAGAGACAAGAAAGCTCAGCTCTCGGCCTCTGTTCCTGAATGTTTCAGGAGTGCAGGTACCAAATAATTACTATGTTAAATCACTAACCTAACTTTGTATCTGCTTTTTGTGATCAATCAATCCAACTTTAATTGGTCATTTCAGAGTATACAAAATCCCCTCAAACACTAACTTTATGCTAATTTAAGAGACAGAATCTCATGTGATTTTGAATCAGTACATAAATGCATGAAAAATGCTGTCTAAATCTCAAGACAGCAGACGCTTTTTTTATCTTCACAAAATATCTGGAGTACCGTCTTGTTACACTACTGGGCCATAATGTCTGTCAACTCATTGATCATGTTTAGTGTCTAGTCAAAAAGCCTGAAAATGTTCCTGCCATGAATGTGCTTGGTTGTTTAGAGACCACCCAAGACTAGTGATGGGTTGAGCAAAATATGCCGAGATCTGTGGGAAGGAACTGAGCATGAGTAATTAAGAGAGAGGGTCTCCAAGTTCCCATGTTCGTGTTTCATGCTTAGTTCGCTAACATTTTTCTACTTTGCTCGTGATGTTTTGTGCCTTATTTTCTCTTGCTCGTGTTGTTTTCTGCCTTATTTTCAAGTATTGTAGACCTTGTTGTTTGACCTTTTTTAAAAAATTATAATATTATTTAATTATATAACTTTCTTCATTATATTTTATTTAATTTTCATCTATTTTTCATTTAAAATGAAGTGATATTTAAATTATTAAATTTTAATACGAACTAATTTTAAAATTATTAATAGAAATAAAATTAGCATAATATAGAAGAAAAGACATAGATGATGACCTAAAAAGTACTCTAAGAAGTAAAATGAGAATTTTTAAAAAGATAAAGACATGACGTTTTCTGTGATTTAAGAAAATTTTAAATTTCTTAAAATTCTCAAAATTCTGTATTATTTTTAATTTATCATAAAACCTTTTGTTCTTAGATTTTAGTTAGAAAATAACAACTAATTACATGCGATATAAACGACATACGTGGACTAATTAAATATCATTGATACTATGACCCAAATTTTTTAAACTCTATTCGAACCAATTAAACTTAAATTAAGTTAATAATTTAGAATAATTATAATAAATTACTAACTTGAATCAAATTTAATTAGTTATATTCGAATTTAATAGTTGAATTGATCATTATTTAATTGATTCACACGTGATGTTCATGATTTATGACACCATTCTAGAGTAATTATCAATCAAAGTCATAAAATACCTAACACTACTATTTGAAAAAATTATGTTCGACTCTTACAAATTTGAATGTGTATAATTCAACTTATCCTTGATCTTATGCACCGCCTCTTTGTTACCCTAACCTTTTTGTCAAATTCACAATACTCATAAAAGTCTAAGACTTAATTGTCTTGTCGAACTCAAAGTCAAGAGATGAATATTTGAAAAAAATTAAAAAAATTTATATTTTAAAAATAAAATTTTAAAGTTCTAATTAATCATTTTAAAAAAATAAAATTAATGGTTTTAATTTTTTATATAATAAATTATATTTAAAATTTTATAATTGATAATTATAGACGTAATGGGACTTTACCGTAACAAAAAATGGAAAGATCCCACCAGCCCACACGTACTCCTTAAATGAAACGGTAATGTGAAGCCAACAAAGCGGAGAGGAGCAGATAATACCAAAAATACGAAACTTACAAATTGAAATAATAATAAAAAACTGTGGATGTCTTTAGGCGTGATCCTGCGGCGCACCTCTCTTTGAAAACGTGTAGTCTCTGATTTCAAACACATGTTTTCATACAAAGTTGGTGGCTAACTCAAATTATTTTTTATACTGAAATTTTGTAAGAAATAGAAGAGAAGCTTTTCTTGTTTTTTTAGTTATAAAATTAACACATACCATTTTCTGTCGGTGCCCTTTGAATTCTTCCTTTGTGCCTAATTGTGGCAATTTGTTTAGACTCAATTTGAAATTATTAAAATTATAATAAATGATTGATCTAAATCGGTATAATAAAAATATATTATTTTACTTAAAAGTTAATATTAGGAGCGTTATATTTTGTTTTTTAAAATAATTTTTAAAAGTCGAGTTATATTTTATTTTTATCTATTTATGTATTTATTGTATTTTTATTTAAATATTAATTTAATATTTCAGTTTTGTTTATTTACTTTTTACCTACATCATTTTTTTATTGTCACATTTGTATGTGAGTCTTACTGGAAACAACTTCCCTACTATATAGGAGTAAGGTTGCATACTATCAGACCTCTCCAGATCTTACTTTATTACGGAACTTCGTACTGAATGTGACGATAATGATTAAGAATTATCTAATGTTATATAAAATCAAATACTTAAAGGAAATTACATAATTAATATAATAATTAAATTAACATTATTGGTTTTAAATAAAAATGAAGGCAATTTAGTTACATTATAAAACTTACTTTTTGTACATAATTAAAGATAGACCTTCGTTTGATTTTTTTTAAATAAATATTAAAGAGAATTTATAATAAAAATAATTACTTTTTGGGTCGAAAATTAAAAAAAAAAACATCATTTCTTATAATTAAAAATTTTAATCAATAAATAGTTATAATTTTAAATTACACAATTAACCTTTGACTATCAAAAAATGCATGCAACCATTTTCTTAAAGTTTCTGTCATTCTATAAGTAAATTTTGTCATAAAACTTTTAAGAAACATATCTGACCTTATCATTTGAAGATAGAAATTGAAATTTAAGCTAAGTTCTATTTAACAAAAGGTGTATGTTTTCATACGACTTCTTTATAAAACTCTCCCTCTCTTCTACAATTTGAGTCTTTAATAGGTCTACTTTTGTCACACAAAAATACAAGTATACTTTACACTTACCTTTTTATAAGGATCTTATGCATCAGAAAGTATAAGAACTACATCGAGATTTAAGCTTAAAAAATGATATCATTGCATGGTGCCTGTAACTTTTCCTTTCCAAAAAAAGTAATAGATTTCGGTCTTTCTCCTCCCACGGAAAGAAGTGTCAAACTACATCACTAAAGTCATATATATAAATTGCTCCAGAAATCACTGAAATCATATGGATAAGAACATAGAAAGTTATAAACTTTAGTGGTCGTAATTGATCAAACACTCCACCAACTTTATATTCGTGGACTACCCTTTTCATTCCCTTATGTCTACATCTACATCTACTTCTTATCTTATTCTTGTTCCTTTACGTAATGTATGGTTGCTGTTCTTTTTAGTAGGGGCAGATGAAAAAATAAAAAAATTATGTTCCTTTACATATTTGGTTGCTGTTTCAAGTAATTTTTATTCTATTCCTGGATAATAAAAATAAAAATTTTTGTTTCTTTCAGAACTGAAGAACAAAATTTTTTATTTCCGTTTCTTAAATAAAACACATAAACAGCGTTAGTCTACACATTTATGAAGAAATGGACATGAGATTCAATTCTCAAGTTGGTACATATAATCGTAGATACATGGTATGGAGATGCATGCTTATTTGTAGAATATAGACTATAGATTGTAATTTGACTTTTTTATGAGGAAATCAAGAAGGAGATTCCAATATTAATTAGTATATTAAAAAATATAAATTTGAAGTAAATCTTTTTATAAAATTTTTAAAAGCTTAGGTCAATTTCTTATTAGGATCTTGGTGTCAAAGTTTGGGACGGGGGTCTTAGCTTTTGGTACACAAAGTTGGATCCTTTTGTTGGTGACGTAATGGTTAAAGTAAGTCCAACAAATTAATTTGCACCTTTTGTTCCTTTCTTTTACATAATTAAATCCCACTATTTATATACATAATTATTCACATAATGATTCGAATCAATATTTAAAGTGACCTAATTTTGTTTTAAATTTAAAGTGCTAACAATTAATACTTCTCCACTTTTCGATGTAAAAACTAGAAAATTAGGAAAATAATGTGGTGTTTCTTGAATTTGCTAATGGCTAATTAGTCTTTATTTTTATGTTTATTTGAGCCGATAAGAGTTTAATTAAGCGATAAAATATAACTAATGCTTTAAAAATTCAACCTATTCAACAGATTTAAAAGTGAAAATTTTAAATTTGTCAACTTTTTTTTTGCTTTCAAATTTTCGGCATGATTTAGTTAATAATTTGTATTATTAAAAATGGATTAGTTTATTAATTAGTTGGTTAATTTTCATAAACTAATCAGTTTTTTATAAACAATTAATTTTCTCGATTAAGCTTTAAATTTTGTGACAAATAAGGACAATATTTATTAATAATTTTTAAAATTCTTTAATTGGTATTATAACTGTCTAATTTTGATTAAATTTTTAAACTTTAAATATCTTATCAGTTAACCTTTCGTTCCGATTTTGAAAATTCGATATATATTGACCAAATTATCAATAATTTCACTTGTTGCTTGATTCCAAAACGATCCATATTCTTGAATGTCACATAGAATATTCTAAGAAAAGAAGAAGAAAAAAAGATAGTGGGAAGTGTAAATTATAATATTTAATTAAATAAAGTAAACAAAAAAGAAAGCAAACCCCATTAAAAATCCTTAGCTCCCAAGGAAAACCACCAAAAGGCCAATTGAAATGACACTTTTTTAGGGAGTTGTCCTCAATTGACACTACCTAATTATTCCCAAGTGCCACTCCATCATTGGTATGCTAATGGATCATCTCAATCAACACGGTTTGCTTTGCTTTGCGTGGATTGCATAATATTTGAGACCCTTAACGGAAAAGAATCCCTTACGTGAAACCATTGGTTCGATTTTATAATTTAATTTTTGTCCATTAATTTATCCAATTCAAATTCAATTCATAAATTTGATTCCAAACAATTTAAATTAGTGATTCTTAATAATTATAATATTTTAAATTTAATTGATTTAAATCAAATTTATAACTTCTGATTAATGGGTTTGTTAATTAAATTAAATTATTTTACTTCGACAAAATAATAAATTTATTAAAATTACGATAAAGTGTAATAGCCTAGATCACCCACTCACAGATATTGTCCGCTTTGGATTGTCCTTAGAGTCAAACTTTTCACAGTTTTACTCTTCTTATCTTTGGAATAGAGATGTTAATACCCTTATAAGACATATTTTGTTCTCCTCTCTAATTGATGTGGGATTTCACACTCTCCACCCCATAGGGCCAAGCCTAGCTGACATAACTGTTTTGATACCGACTCTGATATCACTTGTAACAGCCCAGATCACTTGCTCACATACATTGTCCGCTTTGGGTTGCCCCTAGGGTTAACCCCTCACGATTTTACTATTTCCACTATTAGAAAAACACGTCTTAGGGGAGAGTTATTCATATCTTTATAAGACATATTTCGTTCTCTTCTCCAACCGATATGCAATCTCACGTAAAGACTCATATTTTTCACATGAAAAATCTATTAAAATAAATGTCTGGCCTTTTTCATATGACATCAGCAAAACTAACTTCTTAATTGGAACATCATTATGTAATTTTTAATATTAATTAAATAATACAATTTTCAATTAATTATTGTCCGTTACCTCATCGTTTTTATTTGTCATTCTCGATTGTTCCTATTTGCAACGTGACTTGCATTTATCATTAAGAATAGCCTATGCTTGGTAGGTATTGACTTTATGTTTCATTTAATATAAATAGGAAAAATTTTCGTAAATTTTTAAATATTTTATTCAATTTTATAATACTAGTACGAAATTTAAAAAAAATTAACTCATAATTTTAATTAAATTTTTATTAATGTAAATGATGTGAAAGTCATGTCATATTAGTATTTTTGGCATATTGCATTCGTGAAACATATGAATTATATTACTTACTAAATTCAAAATATCAAATAAATTATGAAGTAAAATATACAAATAAGTGTATACTTATTTTTGGTTTTTCATATTCTTAATTTATTAAATAATAAAATTCAAACGTAATAAAAATACAATATATAACAATTACGCAATAAAATTATTAATCTAACATGACTTAGTACATCATTCATATTAATAGAAAATTTAATATCAAACTAATTTTACTAAAAATTAAAATTTTAAAGTTCATAGTAATATTACAAAATTTAATAAAACTATTATTTTTTATAATTAACTGTTGTATTAATACAAAATTTTAATATTTTTTTAAAATATATGTTTTCTCGTTAATTATATGTTGATTTTGATGTAACAAACAAATAGGTATGTGAAAAGCGACATTTCGTGTCTGTTTGGATGAACTTATATCAGTAAAGTTTTTGTCAGTTGAACTTTTCTGAAAGTCAATTGACTATTTAGCTGTCATTTAAAAAATCGCTTTTTTGAAAGAACACTGTTTGACAACATAAAAATTAAAAATATTTTTAATTTTAACTATATTTTATTTTATAATAAAATTAATATTATTTAAAATATATTAAACAATATTCAAAGCATAATATATTAATTATTATATAATTTTAAGCTATATAAAACATAATTAAAAATATATCTAACCAAAATTTTTATATGGATTATAATATAAGTAAAACTAATATAAAAATAAATATTAAAACATATAAAAAAGTAAAATAATATTATATAATTTTCAAAATAAATGTGAAGATGAGTTTGTGGATATTGTGGAAATTATGTGTAAAATATAAAGACAAAAAAGACTAAAAAAATATACTTATTAATTGATATGAAAAAGTGCTTTTTTTAAAATCTTTAAAATTAAATTTCTTAAAAAGTTATATTTTAGCTGTCAAAAAAGTTAAATCTATTAAAAAATTATTTTTTATTTTACAGTCAAATATTTATTTTTTAAAAAAAGTTTCTTACAGTAAAAAAAAACACTTATTTATTCTCCAAAAGTTTAACCAAATAAATACTTATTTTGATTAACAGTTTTTACTCTATTATGTTAAATTTCATCCACGCTAAAATAAGTGGTTGGTTACAACAACCTGTTGACCGTAACTCCTTCACGTTGAAGAACATTGATTTCATGCGGTCTTTTCGGGGTATATAAATGTTGAGCTGGAAAATTAAATCTGCGTGTTTATGGGTTCTGTGACTAAATGTTCATCGCATTTATGCATCACATGATCACATGAACTTGTTGGTTGTGACACACGACAGACCAAACAGCCGTTTTTTTGTTTTTGTAGAGAATGGGGCCTAAACTCAAGGAAACATTAGAGCTGAGCTACACGAGGTAGGGAGACTCTTGCCGCGTTCGTAAACAGTAAAAGAAAAATTCCTTCAACAATTGCATGGAACCATTGAATTCCTATCTGCAGTCGATAGTTATAATTCGCTAACCAATTTGTACAACGGTTCTTTTCTCAATAGACATGATGTACACTCATTCTCTAATTTTTAAAAAGCAAATCTTTGATAGCTAGCACTAAATTATTAACCACCTGACTTTGTTCACTCGAAATAATGGACATTACTATGACAGAGTCAATAGAAAGATCATTCTAGAATAATCATGGAATCAAACAAGAGTCAACTCATAATAAATAACTGTTCAGTTAATTTTTTTATTTATAATTTGTTATAAATATGAAATTAACACTTTATTATGTAAATTATCTAAAAATATATTCAAAAAGGTAAATGTAAATTTTTTATTAAATAAAAAATTAAAACTCACTCTTACAAAATATTGTACTCAAAATTTTAGTTTTAAATAATAAAAATTTTAAAATTAAACTGTTCTCTCCAGTTTTACTTTAATATTTAAAATTAAATAATTACTTTAAATTCTCTAATTAAAAAAGCTTAATTTTTGCTTAAAAAAAGAAAAAGAAAAGGCTATATTCTATTTTTATTAAAATTTATTATTTATTATTTATTGAAAAATCTTTTTTTAGTGGCACTGGCACCTATGCCTTTTCTGGTACACTTGATTTGAATCAATTTTGGATATGCATATGCTGGCAGGCAACGCTTTCCATGTGTGTGGGAATGATGGCTTCTTTTCAAATCAAGATCTTGTCAGACTGTTGTTGTACGGATGCATACTGTGCCACAAACTACTGTTTACTTGTCTCCCAACTCCAAGGGGATAAGAATTGGGGGCGGTGGAAAGCTGTTAAGACTTAAAAGTTAAGAGGCAATTCCGACAAAATCCGATCCGACTCTTTTTAACTTTTTAAAAATTAAATTTGATTTTTTAGTTTAATAATTTTTATTATTAAAAATTAATCAATTTATTAATTTATCTGTTAATTTTTATAAACTAATTAATTTTTATAATAACTAATTAATTTTATTTAATAGTCTCTTTTTTAATTAAATTTTAAAATTTTCAATAACAATAATTTTTAATTTTTAAGATTGAATTATATGGAGCTATTCAAATTTTTACTGGAATATAATCAATTGAAAATTTGGGAACCTCATATTCTTGCAAGCCTAGCAAGCACAAGACTTTATATTCTTCGAGAACCTACGCTGTCCATATTGGATTTCATCGACAGAGACAAGATTGGATCTGTGTACCGCAGAGCCTTGCGCTAGTTAATTTTTCGTGTTGTAGCTTTCCTATCAAAAAAATTTGAAAATTTGGGTCAAATATGTATAATTCATAAAATTGCATGCTTATTTCTTGAAATTTAATCTCAATGTTGTATTTTAATTTTTTTCTTTAGATAAATCAAGTAATTTTTTATAATGATAACATCTAATAACTTAAATTATTACTTTTAGTGCATATAAAATAATTTGTGAGTGTATAACTACTATTTTTTGTATGAGAATAAAATAACTTACGAATATATTATTATTTTAAACCAATTATTAAAAATTTTAACTGATTCAACCTATTCAATTAAAAAAAACTTAGAATTAGTTGACTTTTTAGTTCGATTAATTTTAATAACTCTTATTGTTAAAATTAACCAACTTATTAATTATTAGATTGATTTTGTAAATTAATTAAATTTTATGAATTAAAATAATTAAATAAATTTTTATTTAACAATCTATTTTTAAACCTTTTATTGAATAAATTCGAAACAATAATCCAATAAACCAAATGTTTGTTTCAATCTACTCTTGGTGTTTGAACGTGAACATGCTTTTGAGGCTGGAGAGAGAAAGAGAACAATGCCTAACGATAATAACTACCAACCATCAAGCTTGGATTTGCTTAACAATGGAGTTCATCATGAGAAACAAGAAAATAAGAACAAAAAAAAAAAGGCTTAAATTCGTCATGAAGAACAGAAAGAGAAAGGAACAATCTCAAAACATCTAATTTTGATTTTAATGGCTATAGAGGTTTGGTCAGACATCCAAAATTAATCTTTTTTTAAGTAGCCACCCAAAAAGCTTCCAAATTTATCAACGGTTTCTTCTCCATCTGCCCTTCTTCTTTGCACCTGAAGTTTAGTGTTTGGAAATCCTCCATTCCCGTTTCATTTTCATCTGTCTCCTCTTCGTAACAGCCACAATCTTCTTGTTGGAACTCGCCATCAATCATGTCGTTCTCAATCTCGACCACGTTCTTGTCGTCGCCTTCACTGATCAGTTCATTTTCTTCCGTGGAGGCCACACTTCTAGAAACAGGGTCTTTGACAAAGCGTAGTAGAAGGCGGCCATGGCTTCTTTCAGCTTGAAAACATGAGCTCATCGATGGGGACTCGACGGCTTTAATTACCAATCTTCCATCTTCACGGTAGGGCCTCATTTGTAGAGATTTCGATCCAGTCATCGTCGTCAATGGTGGTGGGAATCTACGACAATTTGCTTTCTTAGCTTCCAAGCATCGACGAGAGCTCCGCTGCTCTCTCGGTGTAGAAGAACTTTCTACTTTCGACAACGAGAAAATGTTGTCGTCTATGATGTCCGTGCCAGTTTCACTTCCTAGATTCTCAGTGCATAGTTCCAAGCTCTTCTCGCTAAGCTTCGACGTGGATCGCTTAACCAGTGGATGGACATAGACTGTTTCTTTGTCTGATGGTTGTTTGGTGTCGGGCAAAGATCGGAGGAAGCTCCATCCACCAAAATCAGGTTTTGGTGATACATGTTCAACTTTCTGGTTAATCTCCTCATGGTGACATTTCTCTTCGGGTTCTCTGAGAATATTGGAATCTGAAAAACAGGGCCTTAAAGCGAATTCAAGGGATTGAGAAAAGTGGGGTTTTGGTGATGAGAATCTAAGCCTCAGTGTCCTTGACTCCACAAGCTGAGAGTCCAGGCATGATTGCAAACCTTGGCAAACAACCGTTGCCATTTTATGATAAATCTGGTGTTGTTACAATTAAAAAAGACACCAAAACAAAAACCTGCAAAAAGGTACTCACTAGAGCAGAGCAAAAGCACAGGAGAAACAGAGTAAAACTGAACGGGAATCTTCTTGGAGGAGAAAGTGTGAGAAGAGAGATTGTGTACAAGGGATAAGGGAATGGTTTCCGGGGCGTGAATTTATAGTCTCCAAAAAGTGCCCTAAGCTACAGTGTACAGAAATGGGAACAGTGCCTTGTTCTTTTTTACACCACTTGAAATATACAAGTACTAAAACAGCAAAAAGAGACAGAGGAAAGCAGATAATTAACCAGAATAATGCTAGAGACATATAAACATCCATTATAGTTTTAAAAACTTTAAATTTCTTTTTAAAAAATATCTATAAATCTTGGTTAAAATAATTAAAAATACAAACAATATAAATATCTCAACTCAATTTAATAATTTATTATATTTTTCTTAAATTATTAATTTAAATCAAAATTAATTAATTCAAGCCAAAATTAATTAGTAATATTTGATTAGTCTATATACCGGAAACAACCTCTTTATAATGTAAGGATAAGGCTACATACTATCAGACCCTTTTAGACCCTATTTTAAGGCGGAACTTTAGACTATGTGTGATGATGATGATTTGATTAGTCTACTTCTAATATTTATATAATTATTATTTTATTGTTATTTTCATCTGAAATCTAAAAAAAATGAAACTTTTAAAAAAAATTTAAACCAGAGCTTTATTGAGATTTTTAAAAAAAATTTAAAGCACATAATTTTGTGGGAAATATTCCTTACATGGGTGTTAACAGCAAATGGTCCTGAATTTTACCATCTATCCTATTCCCATCCAAATGAAAGCCAACAAAAAGTGAGGGAACAAAAGGATCCTCTCAAATATTTCCTGATACTTTGATAGTGACATGCTTTTATTTTTGCCTTTGGCGAAAACAGGGGATTGTTGCTTTGCACTGAGAAGTCAAATACTTCGTTGATAACCCTACCCAAGGAATCTAAATTGAAAGACAGGAGCAAGAAAGATACCATCAGCCCACGACCTTTGAATTTTCAATTAGCGTGCTAGTACACAAATCCACCGTCGATCATGCCGACCATCAACTTCAATTTGACCAATCTCCTGTTGAGCATCACCGTTATAAATAGTTCGACTTAAGTAAAAATATTCATAAAATCCTTCTTTTTTTTTACATATGATTAATCCACCATACTATTGCAAGAAAATTATAATGATATATGGGTACGGATCCAAAATTTTTTTATAAGAAGCGGAGGCAACATAATAATAAAATTTTTATATGGAATCAAAACTTAAAATAATAATATTTTGATATAAAAGAATAAGTGCCCCCACTTGTCTCCAATGTGCATTCGTCCTGATTATATAGTGACTTTTAATGAGGGACCATATAATAAAAGTAGTATCTAACATATCAAAATAATCAATCAATAGAAATATAGAATCCATCTATTAAGTGAAAAAGGGATTTTGCCATCACAAAATGTTGAAAAAAAGGCTTGACCTGTCGGTCAGATCTTTAAAATATTTTTTGCAATTTTTGACATATAATTCAAAATGAATATATATATACAGTTAGTATTAGACTATCATAAAATTAATTAAAAATTGATTAAAATTAAATAATTTGAAATATGATTAAAAGAGATTATGTTTATCTATTAAAAAAAACGGAGTTTAATTAAAAAAATATTATAAATAAAAATTAATTAATTAATTTTATTTATAAGAACTTATTAATTTATAAAAATTAATTAATTAATTAATTAATTGTGAAATTAGATAGTGATAAGGCACTAAATCTTCAATGCCAAAAATAATATTCTATTCCCATTTCAGTCAATTTTAACCGCATGTGTTTATGCGAGTTTTATATAATTATATTATATGGACGAGAAGAGAAGAGAAGGCTTCGCAGTGACAATGAACGCTGATTCAGAAAATACCAGGCCATGGCTGTCAGTCGGAGAGAGTGCAAGTTTGATGGCTCAATGATTTTCTTTCAGGGACAGCCTGAAGAGTTAGACCAAACTCGCTTGACTCAAGGGAGGCTCCGCACCCCACCATGGATTTGATGGAATCTATGCCGTCGCGTGCTTTTCACTCGCCATCATTGCTAGCATAGCATGTAGACATTTTGACTTTCTGTAAATTAAAATATGTAATTATAAATATATTTTTATATAAATAAAATATGTTTAAATAATTAATATTTTTATATAATTAATAATAACGACAATTTGAATGTAAATATGATTAAATAAAATCAAACCATTAAATTTGATTCGAACAGAAATTATGATAATTTATCATTTTTAATTTTAAGTGAATTTTAAGAGTAAGTAATAATTTATTAAACATATCCATAATTCAATTGAGGGATAATAAAATTGAATACCACAAATTAGAGAAGCCGAATATTTTATGTGATTGGGGAATTAGTGTAATTAAATTAATTGGAGGTTGGTTGGTGTTAACATCATTGGTGTCAGTGACCCGAAAACCGGATGTTAGAGCATTACCAAGCTGTACGGACGAGTAATGAAGACGTGTTAAAAGTGGTTTGATAAAGAAAGAAGTGATCCTCCACTATTGCTTCCTTTCGTCTGTCGGCTAGGTGCTGACCTAGCTAGGACCCCCTACTAATTAAATAATTTAGTTCTTAAATTAATTTATTATAATTAGGCATTTTTCTGATATTTTAGGAGGAAAAATAAATAATTTATAAGATAAGACAACTTTTTAAATTATTTTTTTAAATTTTAAAAACAATAATAAATATGTGTTAGATAAATAACATATGCCAACTAATTAAATATTACTAACATAATAATTCAACTTAATTCTTAAACTCGACTTAAACTAATAATTTTATGATTGGTTGAAATCGAGCTTAATTGATGCGGACCAAATTTAAAAATTGTTGATCGGTAAATGTGAGTTATTCATATCATATACGTTTTACATTTATTTTTTAATAACTTTTGAAAATTTTAAAATTAATACCTTTTTTTAATCCTTAAATTTACAAGTTGGTACTATAACTCACTTCCCCCACGTGAGGGTCTTGTGCCTGAAGCATCCAAGTTTGGGAACGAGCATCACCGTCGGTCACCATTTATAGTAAAAGATGCAACTGAACAGAACAGAACAGCAGAAACATCACAACTTGTAAAATAAGCTTTCACATGTTGCCTACTTGCCTTTCTGTGATTACACATTTGTCATACTATATAGTATGATCAAGTACACTGCTGCTTTTCTTTCTTTTTTGTTATGTAAGTTTAACACAAAAGGTCTGGTTAGGACAAGAAGTTCGTAAAATATCACATATCCAAAGTACTCACAAACTCTGGGAATTCATAGATTCGTTGTTCCAACCTAAGTGGAGATATCCCCATGTTAGGATGATGCAAAGGTGACCACGAACAGAATACTATTCCATAGTTTAAAGTCCTCGTGAAGTAATGATACAATGAACTAACATTTCTACTTTATACTTTCGAAATTAAATATTAGACGTCAAGAACATATATAAATGAAATATAACATATCTAATAAGATATAAATTATATGAATTATCTAATTCACGGTCTTTTGTTTTTAAACATAAGCTCGGACAGCTTCCCTTCATTTGATATTTATTAATTATTTCTGTATAATAATTGATTATCAAACATGAGAGAGATATTTATGGAACATGACAAAACAACAAAAGTATAGTGAGTGAGTGCCAACACAACTTCAATTTAAGAATATTATATAGTTAGAACATCACAAAGTCAAAAACACGTAATCCATTTTGGAGCTTGATGATATAAACTCCATTTTGTTTGGTTACTGTGGGAAATAAAAAAGGAAAATTTTGCAATGGCCAACCAAGAAAACAAGTACCAAGCATGAACACCATTTGATGAGTTTCTGGTTTCTGAATCAGAAAGAGCCCTAAAGTCTTTTACATGTTCCTTCCACTGCCCTATAACCTACGAATCGAGACCTAGGTAAAACATGTCATGTGGTCCTAATAAGCCTAGAGAATCATTTTGCCAAATATAGAAACTTGTTAACCTTTGGCGAGCTCTAAACGAGAGCTTCTTTTGTTTTTTTTTTTTTTCCAAATCTTTTATTTCTTTCCTAGTACAAGAAAAGCTTTCTTTTTATGCCAACCGAGGCAGAGATACAGAGATAGCATGAAACTTAGCATCAGAGAATCTGGTTATTGTTGCTTTAGCTTCTTTAAACCCTAATGATCAAACTCGAGACTCTGAAGACAGAAACAGCAAAACCGTCTTTGCATCATAATCCATTAATCGAGGTTTAATATTAGAGAATCTTTAACTGAATGCGTCATGTTGTTTTGGCTCACTAAAGTTAGCCATTTGCACATATTAAAACAAGACTCTGTTAGAGAAAGACATGAGAATCCAGATAGTGGCTGCCACAAACACTATAAACAAACCACTCTTGGCACCTTTTTGACGACCATGTTAGTGCATGCCAATTCCATCTTTTCGATTTCTATATATAAATATAGAGCACTAGTCTTTCAACTTGGAAACAGTGAAAAACACTAAAAAGCAAGCCCACGTAATCCATGCAAACTTGTCATGCAACTAATGGTTGTTTTGTGTCTCAATATCACAGTTGGAGTTTAAATTGTTACAGTCATTTATCGCGATTGCGTTACGTCATGTCCCCCACACTGGGAATTAATGTGCTGGTTGACTAAATCTATTAGGCTCCAGCAGCTTGGTGTCCTACTCCTACACCTTCCGGAAGCCCCGCCCGGTTGCTTCGGATTACTTCTTAAAGACATAACCGACGCTTATGCGCAGAGGCATAGGGGATAGCTGTGTAACTATAGTGTCTTGTCCTTTGTGTATTCAAAACAAAACAAAAAAGTCACAACGCAAGTGCCATTGCGTATAACTTTTGTTAAAATAGCATGATTATCTCCATCATGTAATATGAAATATGAAAAAGTAATAATGCGTAAGTAATATGAAATATGAAAAAGTAACAATGCGTAAGCTTCAATTACATTGTTTGAACCAATCAAGGGCTACTGCAACACTAATAGGAATAGTTCTTCTGTTCTGATTAACCAATTATTATATTATTTTGTTAAATCTCATTCACACATTTATTTATATAGGGTTCATATAAATATGTGAACAAAATTAAGGAATACCCTAACGGGAACACGTTGCTTCAACCCATCACCAACAAATTTGGTAAAGGTTAAGACGTAGGAATGATACCATTAGCTTAAGAAACCAACTTCTTGTTGAATTTAGACCAATTGCATTTATGATGGCAATGGGTTAAATTAGCTTGACCCGACCTAGATTTTTTATTACCCAAATTTAACTTATTTTTCAGTTCACAATAAATTTGAATTAATTTCAATTGTTAAATAAAATTATGTTATTTTAATCTCTATTAATTAGGTTATATTATAATCACCATACTTTTTGATAAGAACTAAATGATTGATTACAAGTAATGTGATTTTCAAAAAATTTTACGAGTTAAAAGTGTAATTTGATCTACTTTTTTATTTTCCATAATTACTAATTATAAAGAAATATTTTGATTTAGTTCTTGAATTTTTATTAAAAATGTAATTTAAGACATGTATCTTTAATTTTCACCGGATAAAATCTAAATTATAATTACATATACTCCTTAAATCCTACACATGTATCATAAAATTTGCAAAACTTTATGTAGCATAGGTTTATTAAAAATAAGGTTTAAAGGGTATGCCTAATTAATACAATTAAACCATGTACTTGCAAGTTTATAGATTAAACGATATGTTTAAGTTTAATTTATTAAATTAATTTTTAAAAAATTAAGCTTTTCTTCTTATTTTCTGGTAATATATTAATAATCTTTCGTTTGATACACTGGAACAAAAGAACCCCAATAAAACGTGGTCTCACTACACAAATGTCAGGCCCGTGTAATTGAGGCCTATGAACTTGTGGGCACGAAACAGAAAAGCCTAATAACTTAGTATATACAAATGTATGGTATCTTCACTTCTAAGGGCAAACTCTGACCTAATTTTTTTCTTAATCTAAAAATTATTATTTTAAAAATCAAATCGATTCTTTCAATTTAATTTTTAACTTCTCGGTTCTATTTAGTTTATTAATCTTTATTGTTAAAAATTAAGTAATTAATTAATTAATTGATCAATTTTCATAAATTAATCAGTTTTATAAATAAAAATAAATCGATTAATTTTCATTTACTAGTTTCTTTTTAAACTAATTTTTAAATTTTTATACTTTCTTTAATTATATTTTAAATTTTATTTAATTTAAACTAAATTTGTGATTATAACATATCGATATAATCTTTTATATATTAAATTTCTTATCTTACCGATTATATATATATATATATATATATATATATATATATAGACATATCATCATCATCAAACCCGAGGTTTCACATAGAAGCGAGGTCTAGGGAGCTTGATAGTATGCAAATTTACTCTTTTATAATAGAGAGGTTGTTTCCAATAGATCTACACATAGATGTAACAATAAATGAATTATGCAGGTAAAAAAAGTAAATAAATAAAATTTACATTCTAAATATTTATGGAATATGTCTTATTTTTAGATTGTGATAGTAATTATAAAGAAAATAAAAGGAGTAAGAAAGTACAGTCAAGGGGAGAGAGAGGCGAGGGTGGGTATGAAATGAAAATGCAAAGTGCGACCATTTCAAAGCCAAGTTATCGCGAGGTAGTGGAAAGAGAGACAAGAGAGCAATTGACGAGTCGATGATGATGGAGGGTGTAGAGAACATTATGGGTGTGAGTGTGGGTGTCCTCGTTCTCCTCCTCCTCCTCCTTATGTTGTTTCTCATCCTCATCCTCTTTCTCCTTGCCTGTAAGCCATGGCGATTCTTCTCCTCCTCCTCCTCTTCCCTTCTCTCGTACTTCCGTTCTCGCTCCAATAGGGTATTACACTCTTCCCTCTCATTCCATCAGTCAATTTTCATACAGAAAAGAAAGAATTTCTTGTTCTTGTCAATGTTGTTGTGATTCGACAACCTAGTTTAGCATATGTAATTGAGGTTTTTACTTTTGCTTTTGGGTAAGTTCGATTTGACCTTCGAGTGTTTTCTTGTCGGATAATCGCTGTTTCTGTTTAGTTTCATTCAGGATTCTTTAATTAGCAATTATACATAAATAAGAGTAATCAATGATGCAAGTAAAACGGGTTGACGATTCCTGATGTTGTAGATTTGATCTTGTATTATTTTCTGGGATGATTTTGAGGTTGTCGAATTGTTTAGAATTGAGGGGGTTTAATTGATTGATCTTTGGACTTATTTGTTGGTTTGGTTGTCTGATAAGTATCGATACTTGCCTTACTAAATTATCGTTGTAGGACGCGAATTGCTTTGTTAATTTAATATAAGCAACACAGATTAGCAAAATGTGTGGAAGTTGCTGGATGAGTGGCTGTAGGAACATTTACTAAATGTCATGACTAGGAACATTTACTGAAGATAATTATGTCGTGCCAGATTTCTGCTATTATTATGACAACCAACATGTCGGATATATCCTGCTGTGGTTGTTGTCTGTGTGACTCTGCAAGAGCTGATATAGCAACAATTTTAGACAATGAATATAACATGGCGTGATACGTATATTACATATATGCATATGTATACCTGATGGAAGTACAATAGGCGGGGTTTCGTTTTAAACTCTGACTTGCATAAAAGTGTACATTTCTATTTGATTATTGTTTATGCTGAGGTTGTTCAAAGTCTCTTGTTTAAGGTGTCTACCTTAACTGAAAGTGTTTCATGTTGTCGATGTTGTTAGGCTTATTAGTAGTAAATTGATTTTGTTAAGACCTGATAACATCTCCTTTTTAAGGTTGGTGACTTAGAACGGCCTCTTGTTTCTGATCTTGTTCAAACTTCTGATGAGAACACTGAACTCGTGAGAAGTTATGATCTAGAGGGTGCATGTAATCAGAATGAAGGCCTTTTGCGTTCACCCAGAACACAGGGACGTGTTTTTAAACAGAGGATCCAGGCTTCAACACCCCATCGGACTCCTGGTATTATATTTGAAGTAGAGAATATTTGTTTACATAATAATCACATCCCACTATGCTTCAATAATCTGGGAAATGAATTTATACTTATTTCTTTCAGGTGATAGGGTGATTTTAGATTTAGGTTCAGATTCCACAGAAGACATATCAGTTGGCCAAACCCTCAAAGCCTCATGGCTAACAGAGCGATTAGCTGAGGTGCAAGCAATTAAACAAGAAGATCAAAGCCCTAGCCTAAAGTATGATATAGAAAATGAAGAATTTCGAGATTATGTGCCCAAGGTTATCGCTGATCAAAGTAATTGTCTTATCCCACTTCTGGCAAGATATTAGTTATTGATATGTACTGTTGTTTCCCTTAATGTAAAAACATGTTACCACATTATTCATTTAGAAGTGCAGGCAGCTGCCTCTCTCTTGAGGTCATATCTGGCCCTTGTCGTGGGCTTCGCTGTACTGTGCAGTCAACAAGTGCTTCAAGGCTTCCACTGACTCTTGGAAGGGTTTCTAGTGACTTGGTATTGAAGGATTCAGAGGTTTCGGGGAAGCATGCGATGATTAACTGGAATGTGGATGTAACTACTAGATAACTTTACAGCCTTGATTTCAGTGAATGATTTCTACTTTTTGCGTGATGCATAGATTATTAAAAAATAATATTTTGCTTTCAGAGAAAGAAGTGGGAGCTGCTAGACATGGGTAGCCTTAACGGAACACTCTTGAATGAGAGGCCTATCAACCATCCTGATTCTGGAAGTAGACATTGGGGTGACCCGGTTGAGATTTCTAATGGAGACATAGTAACACTCGGCACAACCTCAAATATATATGTAAGTCAATCTATTTTGACTTGTGCATTCAGTGTGTTGTTCTAGAGAGATCTGTTCTTTCTATTTCAGTAATTGATATATGTACAGCTGTTTCTATTTCTTTCGTTGCACACTTGACTAATAGTATCATAGTTTAACATAATATCTTTGGGCAAGAGCTTATTACCTTTTTCTGGTTTTGATTAAGATTGCATATTGTTTAATAAATGTGTTTGTTTTTTCTTCCTGTTGGTTAGGTGAGTGTTACTTCTGAATCTGAGATCAAGACCCAGATCCCTTTCAGTGTAGGTATGGCATCAGATCCTATGGCTTTGCGCCGAGGAGGAAAGAAGCTTCCTATGGAAGATGTGTGCTATTTTCATTGGCCGCTTCCTAGTGTTGAACAGGTTACCTTCAGATTTTGGCCTACAAGCAAGAGATGTAGTCTTGAGAAAGCTAACACCTTAATCCTGCTTTGCAGTTTGGTGTTTTTGGTATTTGTGATGGACATGGTGGTGTATCTGCAGCCAATTCTGCTAGCAAGTTAGTATTCTCATTTACTTATTAGTGTGTGATATTGCTGTGAAATTAGGAATCTTATTTTGTACTACTCACTTCTGAGTGAAAGCTTTTGACTGCTCAATTGTTGTCAATCCATTTAGAAGAAAATTCCCCCCATTATTGCGCCCTTTTATTTTTTTTTTTGGCTGTCTTAGAATGTTATTTCTCAAGTAAAGCACTTTCTTGTTTGGGTTGTGCCCTGCAACTTTTTTCTATCCCCCTTTTTGATCCAAAGGATTGAGATACTGAGGTTAAATGTAAATCATTTATTTACATGCTTGTATATATATTTTGTTCAGGTTGCTCCCTGAGAAGATAACTAACATTTTGTCAGATTCCACTGTGAGGGAGAGGGTATTATCACAGTGTGATGCATCAGATGTTTTTAGGGTCGCATTTTCTCAAACAGAAGCTTCCATGGATAACCATTATGAGGTTTTTACCGAACTTTCCATCTTGTGTCACATATGTCTATTTCATTTACATTTTTTTTGTATTTATTAAGGCAATCTGTATAATGTGTAATCATGTGTCTGGATGCTTAGGAGGATTGCTCTTGTTTTTAAGCAATAAGATGGATGAGTTAAATTAAGAGGAGCAGAGAGGAAGAGAGCAAGTGGCAACTGAATGTTATACCTGAAATATTGGATGTTGAAAATGTATATTAATCTTATATCTTTATAACATGGATTTGTCAAAATCTGACTAGGTGTTTCTGTACATCTAACTCTTGGTGTAGGGTTGTACAGCTACAGTTCTTCTCATCTGGACAGATGGTAATAGAAGTTTCTTTGCACAATGTGCAAATTTAGGTGACTCGGCATGCGTCATTAAGTACGTTTTCTCATTTTTCCTCTGAATTTGATTGTTAAAACCGTTACAGAAAATTTTCTTTCAAATGACCCCCCTGTCAAAAAACATAGTGGACATTCATGCTTCTTAGCTATGTGCCAAAGAAGTTACTTATGCACAGATACCCTTTGTTAATATTGGCACTGTAATGATTCATAATTTGCATGAGATCACTTTTTTTTCCCATAAAATTGGTTTTTACAGCATATTTAATGCCACATTTCACTGTTGAAAAGTTACATCAAAATTTTGTAATTATTAACTACTTACATTTGTTACTTTTTCTTTCTATTATGTTTATTCAGTACTTAATAAATTCTGGAAACCAATAAATAACTTTATTTGTAATTGTAAAAGTTTTGAACAGACTTAACACATGATGGATAATACGATATATCAGATGCATACCTGTAATCTTCGGTTAGACTTTGGCGGTTGAACCATGATTATTGAATAGTTACCTTGACTGGTTGAATACTCTCATTTTATTCCCAAACATTGCAAATCCAGTGTATTTTTACACTGTTATCTCTACTTCAATTTCCTAAATTCTATCTATAATTTTGCACCTCTAGTGTAAAGATAGGTGTGATTGATGTTAATTATCAAAATGAGAAAGAACTTATTCACTTTCAGTAGCTTTATGTTATAATTGTAGTTATATATGATATTTCAGTGTTCATGGGAAGCAGATTAAGATGACTGAGGACCACAGAATAACTAGTTATTCCGAAAGACTTAGAATAAACGAAATGGGAGAGCCATTGAAAGATGGTGAAACACGTCTTTGCGGTAAGGGATGAATGAATTTGTCCCAAGAGTTGATAAGTTGAAACTGACCTTCAGTCACCTTTCCTGGTTCAGGCTTGAACCTTGCTCGGATGCTTGGAGACAAATTTCTGAAGCAACAGGAGCCCCGCTTCAGTTCAGAGCCCTACATAAGCCATCCTGTTGATATTAGCCAAGCAAGTGATGCTTTTGCACTATTGGCCAGGTTATATTCTTTTTGCTTAATACCCTCATATTGTTTATCTTATAATTCAGACTAATTAATTCGGTATTATCTCATCCACTTCGATTGCTCGCGCCCCTGAGCATAAAATTTTTTGTTGCTTTACCTGATTTAAGTCTCAAAGTACTGACTCTGGATAACTTTCTTGTATATGAAATGAATGTATTTCAAGTTTTAAATGTTTGATTGTCCAAAAATTTGCAGTGATGGGTTTTGGGATGTTATTAGTATTAAAAAGGCCATTCAACTTGTCCATCAGGTAAATCTTGCCTTTTCATTTTTATAATATATACGATCCTGGTTTACATAATTTTGCCTTTTGTTTTTTCTCAATCTTTTGGAATGTAGTTGGTTCTGACAAATTGTTCATTAACACAGACAAGGGAGAAATATTCAGGAGATGGGGAGAACAATCCAGCTGAGAAGGTTGCTAACTTTTTGTTGGGTGAGGCAAAAAATTTGCGAACAAAGGATAACACCTCCATAATTTTCTTGGATTTTGACACTAAGTCGAGAAAATCTCTTATATTTGATTCGTAGTTTATATATATATATAAAAGAAAGTTTTACAAAAGTTAGTGTAAATTCGCTTTTTCTTTCCTTCAATTTTCCTTCAATTTTTCATTTGTTGCTGGCAAAATCTTCAGCTTGCTTAGTAATCATCATCATTATCATCACACCCAGTTTGAAGTTCCGCATTGAAGCGGGATATAGGGAGGTCTGATAATACGCAATTTTACCTCTACATAATAGAGAGACTATATCTAATAGACGCACATGCATATGTGACAGAATAAATGCAAACATCATCATCATTATAAAATGGACCGTAGTGACTGACTTTATTTTAATTATAGTAAATAAAGTAATCTTAATTAATGACATGCGTTAAATTGACTTTGATTTTGAATTTAATTAATTTAAGTTTGATTTATTGATACAAATCGAGTTAAAATTATTATCTTTAGTTGCAAATGTCGACCAGGATTTGAGTAATTGCATAATTGACAAATCATACGTCGGGTTCAGAATGAGATTATACTAAGGGGCCGTTTGGTTCCACTTCTGTTTTTCTATTGTTGTTTTTGGTTTCTGTTTCCTGTTTTTAGTTTCTATTTTTTTCCTTAAAAAAACGAAAACTTGTTTGGTTAAAATTTGTAATATAAAAACTGAAAATAAAAACCTGTTCGGTTAAGATTTCTAATAAAATACTGAAAACAAAAATATGTTTAATTTTATTATCATATTTCTATTTTTTAATTATACTATTACGTGTAATAATTATAATATAATATAATATATTTTTAAATTAATTAATTATTTAATAGTCTTTTTTCTTCCCACAAAATTACAGTACCTCTTGTTCTGATCACAACTTCACAGGCTTTGTGGAACCTTAAAGCTTTGGAGACAAATACAAATATAAACCCTTAAAACTTTCCTGTTAGTTAAGGTATGATTGTGAAATGCAAGGACAAAGATAAACCCACAAAGGACAGCCATTGTTATCCTCGTTTCTGGAGACATTGTTATCCTCTTTTTTGTCCACTACCAGACAGCCAACAAATACAAGAAGCATAAATCTTTCGAGAACAGAGCTTCACACCCAATTATATATTCACAGAATATTAAACAAAGAAAAAACACCAAAAACGAAAAAGCACCCAAAAAAATAAAAACCCAAACTTCTCATGCGACAACTCTCTCCTCGCCGACTCAACAGAAGCTCTCGATCTTCAAAACATACCTACAGCCACCAAGACCCATTAAAAGTGAAGAAACAATAGCGAAATGACTTCACTACGGGTCAAAAACAGAGGCTCTGCAGTCTCCACAAGAACAGGTTGAAGTGAAGCAGCAGTGAGATTTTAACAAATTTCAACCAAGAAGTAAACGGTGGAAGAGAGATAGATAGCAGAAGACGCATAGATTGAGAAGACGATGAAGATGATAGTTTCGTTGATTTCTATATGCAGAGACCTCAGAGAAACAACAGAAGAGGCTAAAGAAGCAGAAGATTATATAGTCGGGGCGAAGGAAACTAGTTTTTGTGAAACATGAAAACCCGTTTTAAAAATACACAAAAACGTCTTTTTTACGTTTTCAAAAAAACATTGCAGTTTTTTTATTTTTAAACGAAAATAATTTCTACCAAACGAGTTTTTAAGGGCTGTTGTATTTTTTATGAAAACAACAACGAAAAACTCAAAAATAAAACGAAACCAAACACCACCTTAGTTGTCGGGGCTTCAATTTACAGAATTCTTATTAGACTAAGATCTAAATTTATTAGGAACCTTATCATACTAAAATAAGGGTTCTAAAAACTTCTTTATAAATATATGTTGAAGAAGATTGAGAGGAAATATTCTTTATTTCTCTCTTACCCTTTTGGGTTACAATGCACCAGAATATATACAATAAGTCTTAGATACAGAACAGGAAACTACCTAATCAAGAAATAGAGAAAATCTTAACTAAAATCCCTCAAATTAAGGGATATCATTAACACCCCTAATATCTATCAAATAATAATAGTATTTACAGCTAATATATATCTCAATACGCCCCTTCAAGCCGAGGAGTAAATATCTTCCATTCCCAGCATGGAAATATTATCATGAAAATTGGAGTTGTTCAACCATTTGGTAAGAATGTCTGCTAAGTTGGTACCCTGTTGGAATATAAGGTAGGCATTCTAGTCCCTCCTCTAACTTCTCTTTGATGAAATGTCTGTCAATCTAGATATGCCTAGTCCTATCATGATGTATAAGATTATAAGCAATGTTGATAGTAGATTTGTTATCACAGGAGAGTTTCATGGGACCTTCCCACTTGACTCTTAAGTCGCTTAGGATAAATCTTCAGCCATAGCATCTCACACAAACTGTTAGAGACCACCTTCTCTAACAGTAATTCAACTCCAAACACCAAGACATGCACTTCAGCAAACACACACACAGCACAGAACAAGAACAAGAATGAAGTAGAAATGAATGGGATACCCGTAACTATTATTCCCTAGCTAGACTTAGAGGGCTAGCT
>JANIJH010000225.1:87236990-87286008 GCA_024520975.1 Erythroxylum areolatum | reverse complement strand
GGAGTCATCACGGAGAGCAGTCAACCTATGGATCCAAACGGCAACGTACAGTTCAGCCAAAATCCGGCAGAACCAATACTAATTAAAAAAATAAAAAACACAAAATATGAGAAGATCTATAAAAATCAATAATAACGTTAACGAGTCGTATAATAAGTATCTAATCTATTTTGGCAAGATATGTATAAATAAGAGAGTCCAAGTGTCCAACACCAATTATGATATCGACATTATATAATATGATCGTTTATTCAAATCCTTAGTACAAAGTCCATAGTTATAGATTTTCTTTTTACATATTATTTTTATGTATTATTTAGACTTTCTTAGATACATTTTTCTTCGAACGTTATATAGATATATATCTGTTGACACAAATTTCCTAATTATAATAATTGTTTTTTTTTTTTCAGTTATCAACTAAACACAAGAACACGAGATTGTAGAAGTGTAATCCCATTCCCGCCATGGCGGCTCAGCTGGAGCAACACCAAGCGAGCTTACACCCAAATACCTCTGTAGACCATGTCCACAAGGCTAAATCTCTCATATCTGCTCTCAATTTTGTGTCTCGTGACCTCCCTATACCTTCTGACCTCTTCCACACTGTCTCCTCCATCTATCTTGATGGCCATGACGCTGGTCCATGTGGCCAGAATGCAGTGGTGGGTGTTCTCGTGTTGCTCTTGGTTGCGAATTTTGTTGTTTTTAAAAGGTTGGGTGGAATTGAATTGTTAATCTGGGAGCTTTTTTTTCTTTTTTTTTTGTTCTTGGTTTTCGATTTTGTGGTTTAAAGGTGGGGCTCTGGCGGTTTAGTGTGTGAGTTGTTTTGCGACTTTTGGGGTTTAGTGGTCTAACTTGTGGTGCCCTAACGTATGTTCACTGTTGAGTCTTTTGTGAATCTTTTTGTTTTTGTCTTATTCATGGTGCGTATGCGATCTTGTGACTATCAAGGTCATCTTTCTTTCAACTTCCTTTTCTGATTGATCGTGTACGTACTGAGCAGGGTTCCTCAAGGTATTTGTCTTTGAATTGGTGGCTTGTGTTCTGATACGTGATTTTCTGCACTTCTTTTGGGTTTCCTTAACCTTTAGATGTATCCTGATTTCCCATTATGGGGTTTTTATTATTTGTGGTTAATTGCTTATAAATGGTATTGATGTATCACTTGTACATGTTGATGTATAACCCACACATGAACGCAAAATGTGGAATTTAGCACCCCTGTTTTCTACTCAATTTTGATGGTTGCCTCAGACATAGTGAATTTTGGGTGATTGTTTCTTAGTAGAGCTTTACTTGACGATGAGAAACTAGATATCTACTTGCATTAGGTCAATTGTACAATACTTCTTTATCGTGTGTGGAATGACTACAGGTGGGGGCTTTGGCTCGAGTTACAGCAGTATTTAGATGGTGATATTAAATTTTGTATTTTTGGCATAAATTTGTCATCTTCTGATATAAATTTTGAATTCATCAATGTGACAGGAGAATCCTGGGATGGCTGTTAGTGGAGACCTAATGGCTGACTTTGAGAATGCACTGGCAAATCAAAGGACTAAGTGCGAGTCAGGTGCTTTATTGAGAGAATTGAAGGAAAGTCGATATCAAAGTCATGTTCTTCATCGTTTAAAGGAACTTGAAGGTTTGCACCCTTTTTGATGGAACTAGTGTTTTGTATGCTATATTGTTTGTCAGTAAATAATTTATGAGGCATGTGCTAATTTACTTTATTTGCTGGCGATTCATTCATTTTCCATGGATTTGTGAGATTCTCACATGATTTTGATGATAACAAATTGCTGCTATTATATGTGTGAAGAATGGACAATTGCAGTTGTTGCTGTCTGTTGATTGTTCTTTACTCTTTTCTAAACTTCTAGGCAAAATATATCTTAATGTGGTTGTTATTTGTTTTAGAGCTGCCTTCAAAAAGGGGTGAGGACATGCAGACCAAGTGCTTACTTGAACTTTATGGATTTGAGGTAAACCTGCTGTGTTCAGTAGGAAAGTTTATATTAAGTGTGTGCTTGCTCACTTTTTTCTATTAGACCAAGTAAAAGCAGCTTCCTGAATGAAAATTCAACAACATATGAGTGATCTATTGTGGAATGATATTCTAATAAATCTGTTGGATAGGTGATTGGTGAGGGACAGATAAGGAGTAGTTTCATGAACTATTAAACATGATTAACATTTAAGACAAAGTCTTCATTGTCCCACTACAACAAAGTTCGGAAATACCATCTTCAGATTTGTTTAAAGTTCAGAAACCAAACTAATTTATTTGACCTGTAGATCAGGATTTTCATTTTATATTTTATGGGATATGTTGTTACAGGAAACCGCTAATTGATTATTATGTGCGTTGTTTTTCTTCTTATGATGTTGTAATGTTCGTTTGTCTTTGATGACAAGGACACTTTTTCTGGCAGCTAAGAGAGTTGCAAAGCAAAGTTCGTTCTGAAGTGAGTTCAGAGTACTGGATGCGCCACCTGTGTGCATCTCCTGACAACCAGTTGTTTGACTGGGGAATGATGCGATTACATCGTCCTTTATATGGAATTGTAGATGCTTTTGCCAGGGAACCTGATGATCAATTCAGGAAAAAAGGGAATTCAGAGGTCATTATTCATTCCTATATCTGTGCAATGATACAAATGTGGCTATCTACAATTCGACTATGATTCTTCAAATTATATTTCGTGAAATTATCTTTGAAGATTAACTTTCATATTTCAGAAGTTGTACATGGAGACAATTCTATTTTATATAGTGGCACAGATATGGGAACTTATTCTCTGTCGCTGATATGATAAAAACCTCATTAATGCAGAGGCTAGCGAGGTTAAAAGAGGAAGAAAGGAACCTTATAGAGACCAAAAAAAAGAGATTTTTTCAAGAAATTGGTTATGCAGTACGAGACTTCCAATTACAAATTCAGGCTTCTCTAAAACGTCGAAAGCAAAGGAATGATTGGGTTCAGGTATCTATCTAATCTTTTCCTTT
Organism: Erythroxylum areolatum; assembly: GCA_024520975.1. NCBI lineage: Eukaryota > Viridiplantae > Streptophyta > Magnoliopsida > Malpighiales > Erythroxylaceae > Erythroxylum > Erythroxylum areolatum. Next base: position 87,282,996 of record JANIJH010000225.1, on the reverse strand, counting down.
TCTATACATCATTTCTTACCTGCTTACAGTAATATTAGCAATAGTTCAAATGGAAAAGTGGACTTCGGAAATGCAGTCACAATTTTGTGTTTATGGGTTGAAGGATAAACTCATAAACCATGGATAATTTTCAGAAATAAATTGGAAGAGTATATAATAGAAAGCGTGCCAGTGACGTAGCTACCTCTTAGTCATAGTAATTAGAAATGGAAATTTTGACATATAAGAGAGCTTAGCTACCTTTGTTCAGTGTTGTTAACTGGAATTATGATATTAACACATGTATTTAATAGTTCTTTTATATGATTAAGATGCTCTTAGATAAACTTTTTAAGGGTTACCTTAACAGTCTCATGACCACACTTTCAATACAGAATGCTACAAGGAGCCCACTAATGCTATACTTTTTGAGATTTATCTTCTCTAAGTTTAGAATATGAGATTTGTTGACTTTATATCTGACTTTATCTATTTTGTCTATAATAGTTGTGGCATATTGTAGTTGGACTATTCTGAAGACTGTATTTTGACAGGCATGGCATGGAAGACAAAGGCAGCGTATCAATCGAGCAGAGAAATTGAGGTTCCAGGCATTGAAGGCTGATGACCAAGAAGCTTATATGAGATTAGTGAAGGAGAGCAAGAATGAACGCCTTACAATGCTTCTTGAAGAAACAAATAAACTTCTGGTCAATTTGGGAGCCAAAGTACAGAGTCAGAAAGGTGAAAAACATTCAGATGGAATTGAACCATTAGAAGACTTTGAATCTGAGTCACCAGAGGGTGATGATTCAAGGGATCAAAGCCCACTAGATACAACTCTTGAAGTAGATGCTGACATTGCTGGCCCTGATCCCGATGACGACAGTGATGATTTACTTAAAGGTCAACGACAATATAACTCGGCCATACATTCAATTGAGGAGAAGGTAGATTCCATCATTCTTTTTATCAATCTATTTTATATATTTATACATATTTGTTGAATAAACTATACAGGTTTATGTAGTTGACATTAACTGCATTGTTCAGAAACCACTATCTTATTTTTTATTATTTCACGTTATAATTTACAAGGATAAAGGGAGTAAAAGAGATGATTAAGAAAGGAGGATCTTATTACCACCTGTGTGCTGAAATCTATCCAAGGTACTAACGGAACAAAATTCAGGAAGAAAGATAACAGAATTGGGCATCAGAACAACAGAATTTATTTCTTTGAAATTTGTAACCAAGTTAAGAAATGAAAATAAACATTAATAATTTAATACCAAACTCAAACCAATTAAGTATACAATATGTTTGACTAAAATGTAATTTCTTGGAAATCCCATAATTAAGTCATCCAATTTTCCTCTCATGCAGGGGTTTCATATGTTATAATGTTTTCCTATCTTTTAGAAAATCCCAAATTGGAAAATAGATTAATCCTTCAGTTATGGATTCTTGAGGAACATATTAAATAGCCTAAAAGTTATTACTTGTGAAGTTAAACAGAAAATTCTTCCTGCAGTTTCAAGTGACTATTTTGAGCTTTCTCAGTGGTTCTCTCTCTTGTAAAATCATGGGTCTGAAGTGTTGATTGTCTTTTGTTGTTTTTTTTCTTCTTGTCAACGATGAAAGTAGTGAAAAGGTCCAACTCTAATCACCAGAAATATTATACGTGTGTGGGTGTGTGCGTGGGTGTTAGTACAAAAATATAGGTAATTACACATATTCTCAACATGAGATATTTAGTAATTGGACAACTTGATTTAATTTCTTTTTAATGCAGGTAACTGAACAACCATCTATTCTTCAAGGTGGACAATTAAGACCGTACCAGTTGGAAGGGCTTCAGTGGATGCTATCATTGTTCAATAACAATCTAAATGGAATTTTGGCTGATGAAATGGGATTGGGGAAAACAATACAAACTATTTCATTGATTGCATACTTAAAGGAGAAAAAAGGTGTCTCTGGGCCACACTTAATTGTCGCTCCAAAGGCTGTGTTGCCAAATTGGATCAATGAATTCTCAACATGGGTTCCTGAGGATGAGTGAGAAGAAAACTTCTTAAATTACATTTTTTCTTTTCCACGGTGTGTTTGTTTGTAATTCATCTACTTAGAGCCTTTTCCTTGACCTTGATCATGGACTTTCACTTTTGTGTAGGATTATGGCAATTCTTTATGATGGTCGACTAGATGAGAGGAAAGCAATAAGGGAGCAGATATCAAAGGAGGGGAAATTTGATGTATTGATCACACACTACGATTTGATCATGAGAGATAAAGCATTTTTGAAGAAAATTCACTGGCATTACTTGATTGTTGATGAAGGGCATAGGTTAAAGAATCATGAAAGTGCTCTTGCACGGACTATCGACTCAGGGTAAGGTGTTGCATGTGATTGGACCCTGCCTTAACCCTTTTACTGCATCGGGGGGAAAATTCATGAGATTCTATCCATTTTAGGATTCTTATGCTGGTCTACACATTGTAACATAACACTTTTTACTTCTGGTATTGTAACTGTATTTGGTAAGCGTATGAAGGAGTTTTTTTAAACCAAATTTCACTTGCGTATGCAGATATAAGATTCAGCGTAGGCTTCTATTGACTGGAACTCCGATACAGAATAGCTTGCAGGAACTCTGGTCTCTACTTAATTTCCTCCTTCCCAATATATTTAACTCAGTTCAGAACTTTGAAGAGTGGTTTAATGCACCCTTTGCTGATCGTGGTGACGTTTCTCTCACTGAAGAAGAACAGTTGTTGGTTATCCGTCGTTTGCATCAAGTAGGTGTTTGTCCTTATTAAGTAATTATTAGTTTTCTTGCTCATTTTATCCTAACTCGTACCTTTGATTACTAGGGTATACGACCTTTCATATTGAGGAGGAAAAAGGATGAGGTGGAGAAGTACCTTCCTGGAAAGTCTCAAGTCATATTGAAATGTGATATGTCTGCATGGCAGAAAGTATATTACCAACAAGTCACTGAGATGGGCCAAGTTGGACTACATACTGGTATGTAGCGTCTGCTCCCATTCATGCCACCAGTCCTATTGTGCATGAGTACCTGTGTTATCTTGTCTTAATTTTACTAGGTTGTGTAGGCATTTCTGCGGGTCATTTTCGCTATTCATACCAAAAGTTGACTGTGCCTCTGCTATTTAATTTTTCTGCAGTGGTGAGTATAAAATTAATGATAAGGACTGCTATTAGACAGCCTTAACATTTCTAACACGACTCTATGCTACTTTCTCAGAGTATGAAAATAGTTGGGTGATGGCTGTCCGTATTAATAGCATGATTCATTTGTTTGGCCCTGCCATCTGACCTGGGTGCCGAGCTAATTTTAGGAGGCTCTTGTACTGACCATTCCCATAGTTCACTAAAAGCAAGATAACTATTCTGCAGGGTCTGGAAAATCAAAAAGTCTCCAAAACTTGTCAATGCAGCTCAGAAAGTGCTGTAACCACCCATACCTTTTTGTTGGAGACTATAACATGTGGCAGAAAGAGGAAATAATTAGAGCTTCTGGGAAGTTTGAATTACTTGATCGTTTACTCCCTAAACTCTGTGCAACTGGCCATAGAGTCCTCCTTTTCTCACAAATGACTCGTCTTATGGACATCCTCGAAATTTACTTGCAGCTTAACTATTATAAATATCTTAGGCTTGATGGTTCAACAAAAACGGAGGAAAGAGGAGCTTTGCTTAAATCATTCAACGCTCCAGACTCCCCTTATTTCATGTTTCTCTTGAGCACTCGTGCTGGAGGCCTTGGTTTAAATTTACAATCAGCAGATACTGTCATAATTTTTGACAGTGATTGGAACCCTCAAATGGACCAACAAGCAGAGGATCGTGCACATCGTATTGGGCAAAAGAAGGAAGTCAGGGTTTTTGTATTGGTTAGTGTTGGATCAATTGAAGAAGTAATTTTGGAGCGTGCAAAACTGAAGATGGGCATTGATGCTAAGGTCATACAGGCTGGACTTTTTAATAATACGTCAACAGGTACTTTAACTAAAAAATTACTTATCCATCATACTGGCAAACAGTGAAGATACTTGTCCGATCGAAAACAATAATGTTTTTCTTTTATTTACATTTTCTATTTATGATTTCTTCAAGTTGGCATTATTTCTTCCTTTGCATTTTAGTGGAATTGAGTTGGTGATTGATAAGTCATAAGGTTTTCTTGAACTGACTGAGAGAAAGCCTTTCAGGACCAGATTTACATGCTGATTGAGTTGGCTGAATTTTCTGACGGCCTTTGACACTGCTGTTAGAATCTTGTAGATCTCTGTCAGAAAGAATATGTTACCACTGGAACTTTCCATCTCACCACTGTTTCTGTCATCCAGTGCTTGTTTATGGAATCATATGTCTTAAATTGTATTTTGACGATAACATTTCGTTTATTGCATGTTTTGAATTATGTCTTGTACACTCCCTGCTAGACTTTTTTTTTTTTTTAATGGAAATTGAACGCGGGGTTATGGTCACATTTACTTTCTTGTGCAGCTCAGGACAGAAGGGAGATGTTAGAGGAGATAATGCGAAAAGGAACAAGCTCCCTTGGGACAGATGTGCCAAGTGAGAGAGAGATCAACCGCCTAGCAGCCCGATCACGAGAAGAGTTTTGGATTTTTGAGGATATGGACAAGAAGAGAAGGAAAAAAGAGGACTATAGATCACGTCTAATGAAAGAGCATGAGGTACCTGAATGGGCTTATTCTACACCTGACAATAAGGAAGAAAGGGCCAAAGGTTTTGACCCGAACCAGATTGGTGTCTTAGGGAAGCGAAGAAGAAACAAGGTAATCTATGCCGATACATTGAGTGATTCACAATGGATTAAGGCTGTAGAAAATGGTGTAGATGTAACAAGGATTTCAACTGAAGGAAAGATGCGAGAGTATCCTTCAACCCCGGGCACTGAACCGGTGAGTAATACCGATACCATTCCTACAGCAAGCGACAGGACCAGTGGAGATACCTTTGGTTCAACCACAAAGAGACTAAAGTCTGACGGAGGAATTACTGAAAAACGTCAGCATCAGAGTGCTGAAACATTTGAACATCAAGATGCCAGAGTGAGTAGTTGGGGTGGACAAATGATATCTTGGACTACTCATAAACAGAAGAGATCTAGCTATGGCATGCCGAGTTCATCATCTGATTCTAGAGGACAAAATTCCAGTGGAAGAGGGAATGGTCTGGGTTGATATGAATGACCCTACTCAAGTGTAAAATGCTAGTGACGTTATGGACCGTGGAACGGAAGTTGTATGAAATTGACTCATAATTGTTGCTGTTAAATTGTCTACAGGCCTAGGTGAGGCTTTGAGTTGTTGCTGTAAAATAATGGTGTAAATTGTCACCCTTGCCAGACATAAGCTATTAATCATATAAAGTTATTGATTAACCAACAAATACTCTCTCCATTCTAATCTTTTGCTGCAATGAGAAGGACTTAAACACTAAATATACTTCATTTACATGTATCAAACTTCTTAATCAGGTCATTTAAGAACCTGTAGTAGGTACTTAATTTTGAATAAAAAGGAGTCCCTTGGTAGATTGGAAAAGAACTTTTTAGGAGCTGATTAATAAATGAATGCTCAAATTAGATCTTCAATAGCTGCCACTCGATGAATAAATTAAGTTAAATAGTTAGTAGCAGAAAACCCTACATGAAAAATGTTATACCTTCAACAAAATAATTTTTAACTATCAAAAACTTGTGAAACAAATATCAACCAAACCACAAAACAAAGTTTCACCAGCACCTTATCTATTATTTTTAGGCATCCAAGAAACCAGGAAGGTGACGGATTTGTATAATCGGATGGTACACAGTATTTGATCAGAAGTTTTTTGCTCGAACCATCACAGTTACCAAGTTGCAAAGTTCAGTTGCAAGTTGGTTTCCTGTGACAATCCCTTCTGATATCCAATGAGAGTTGTTGGAACCGTATCATCTCTGGATGTACCAACAACAGGAAATGATCATTTAGATGGAGAACAAGTCTGGAGATTATTCAGCAAAATTCAGCAATCTAGTACAGAAATTTGGACCGCATCATCCAGCTGAACTGTGAAGGCTACAAATGATAGTAAAAGAAAATAGGTAAGTTTCTATTTAACTAACCCAATGACAAGACATAAATTCTTCCTAGCTTACAATCATGGCTCACAGCCACTGCTCTGGTCGTACAAGCTAAGCCAAACAGAACAGAATCCAAAATGCTGTGGATACTCTCCTACATTGAGTCTCTTTCACGGGGTAATCTGCAAAAGTGTACTAAAGTAAAAGAAACCTCTATTCCTTGTCAACTTCAAGATTCTCAAGTTTTGATTCCAATTCATTGTCATTATCTTCACCTTCCCCAGACTCTTCATCATCAACCCCTCCTTCAGGATCATTCTCATCCAAGGGCCCAAGCATGTTAGGGAATTTCTTGAAGACTTCCTTCACCTCATCAATGCCCTCATCAGAGATATAATTCCCATTAATGTTCAGCAGTTCAAACACAGGCTTTTGGACCACAACCTTTGCCAGGGAGCGAGCCCCAACCCGTCCTAAAGAATTGGTGTTCATATCAACCTCCTTCAACTCAATATGACCTTCTTCCAAAGCCTTACTAATTTGAATAGCCCCTTCATCCTTCAGTTCATTTTCTCCCAAATTCAACTTGTTTAGATGCTGCTTTGTTGCAATACAAGCAGCTAAACTGGGAGCAGCTTCAGCTGTTATGTCATTTCCAGCCATATCCAAGACTTCAAGTGAAGGGGCTGATTCTTTGAGAGAATTGACTATAGCGCGAGCACCATCATCTTCCAAATTCAGATAGCTCAAATAAACCTCTGTCAGACCTGCATAATTAGACAGAGCTTTACTCAGAGCAACTCCAGCTTCTACACCAAACAAGTTATCTCGGATGTCAAGCTTCTTCAAATGGGTACAAGTTTCGAGTGCTTCTGATAAGGCAATCCCTCCTTCTGAGCCAACCCTGGTTGAGGAGCATTGGAAATCTTCCAGTAAGGGCGAGCGCCTCAGTACCTCAGAGATTGCAAGTCCTCCTTTGTCTCCTGTCATGTTATTGTGAAATTTGAGAACTTTAAGGTTCTCTGTGGAGGGAATCAATTCACAAACTGCTTCTGCCGCTTCCTCTGAAATACCATCATTCATCAGATACAGCTCCTCCAAGCAACTCTGTGATTTTAGAAGTGCCTGAAAGGCCCTAACACCCTTCTCGCCCAAGGCATTGTTGGATAAGTTCAAGGACTTCAGTACACAACCCTCCAGAGCAGTAGAGAATATAGTCATAACTTCAAGAGCTTCTTCCTCTGGTCTTCCAGCAATAAAATCTGATAAGTCAACTTCCACCAACTGATTCTTGATGGAAGCCAAAATGGGCTCAGCAACATGGGCTGCTGCCAGACCAAAGCTCCTATTGCTAAAGCAGATTTTAGTGTAAGAATTCCCTGTCTCCTTCAGAGGCTTCAGTATATCTTCAGCCTCCTTGCCATCAATAAAGGATCGAGGACCTTTAGATATGTCAAAAACAGTATTTTGGGGTACAATAACAGTTTGGGATGAGACAGCTTGTTTTTCTTCCAGTTTTGAAGGACCTTTCTTAAGAACTTCCAAAATAAGCTTGCTGCATTCCTTTGCATAAAGCTGTACCGCAGAACCTCCATCACCATCTGGCTCCTTCTCATAATGCTGGCTTGCAGCAGAAAAAGCAACATCTTCTATTCTTTTTGCATTTTCTTCAGCCTCCTCTTTGCTAAGACTGCCATATTTCTGGGTGAAAATGGACTTAGTAGTTAAATTGTCAGTAATGCGTGTGACAAGCATTTGCCTAGTGTTTTCACTTGGGGGCCAGAGTTTAATCGAAAAAGGACGACGTTCTGGCTTCACTGTTGTGGAATCCATTGGGCAAAGCAAAAAGATAGTAGCAGCTGCAAAGATATAACTTTACTTCTTAGACTTAACATCAAAAAGCAACCAGATGCTTAAGCTGCACAAGAATCTTGAAAACAAGAAAGCAAAGAAGCCAAAGGAAAATTGCAATACCACCCAATCCATCTAGTTATCAAGATTAAAGGTGTGGAACAGAAAGGAACGGGAGTTCAGTAACAGTTCAATTAATGCAACTAAAAAGGCTTAAAATCCACAGAATCTTTGTGGTCCTAGCGAAGCTTAAATGCAAAGAACAAATCTTTTTCAAGTAATCTTTAATATTACATCTTCCCAACAACTAAACAAGATGTCGACAAATTACTCGTTAAAGAATCCCCTAAAAACCCAAAGAAAATAACAAAGTACGACATTCATGCGAGTCCCGTACAATCCCCAATCCCTTTAACAGAAGAAATCTTGAACCCTAAAACCAACCTTATTTAACAATCTTATATCAACATGCATTTCCTTCACTTCCGTTTTACATACATATAGTAATCCCCAAAAGGAAAGTCAAGCACTGGGGGTGAGGAAATTGATGTAAAAGGTAAAATTGAAAACGTGGAAGAACAAACAAGTAATCAAGAAACCAAGAAACAAACGAACAGATATATAGATACGATCTAATTTCACAGTAACAAGTAGAAGACATCAAAATTATACATAAAAATGCACATTAAAATTTATATAAAAGAAAGTGAAGTAGAAAGATTGCGTAAAAGGGCACAGATCTAAAGAGAAAGGAAAGATAGAGTACCTTTGTGGTTTTCTTCACCACTACCTAAGTGGGTCTGACAGTGAGTGCTTAGAGTTGAAGTGTTAGCGACAGGGAGAAAGTGAGAGGAAATGATTTGATTATATACACAAGTGGATTTGGTGGGTTTTATAAAATTTTAAATTTTATAAATCTTTTTTTGGTATACCGAAATTGGAGGAGTTATGTCATTTTGGGATAGGAAAAGAGAAATTTAATTTTTTAATTAATGCGTTTACCAATTTGAAATGATTAATTATACATAACTCATCTTTCCCTCAAAAAATATATATATATATACATAACTCATCTCTAGGCTTGGACCGGATCGTATGTTTCATTTTATTGGGCTTCAGCGATTTGGGCTGTTGGATTCTTTGCCGTTTAACAATATTTTAAAAATTAGAATAAAGATTGAACAAAAAAAAAAGATTAAAGATTTAAAAGGTTAAAAGATTTAATTAGTATTAGACCGTCATAAAATTGATTAAAGATTTAATAAATTTTAAAATTTTAAATTAAGATTGAAGAAAATTATTTTAATTTAAAATTTTATTAAATAAAATTAATCAATTTATTTTAATTTATAAAAATTAATCGATTTTTAACAACAAAAATTATTAAAATAAATTGAATCCAAAATTTAAAAATCTAATGAGATCAACACTTTAAAGTTAAATGTGCTAAAATAAAAGCAGTACTAAGATGGGTGAATTCTTAAGAATTCCTGCGGGAGTAGTATCCAAAAAAGACCTAAACGTTGGAAAAACAAAAATGTGCTCGAGAGTAGTATCTAAAAGAGATCTACACATAAAGCGGACAATATCTGCGAGTAAGTGACTTGGGCTATTACAATTGATGTCAGAGCCAGCACCTGGGCTGATGGACTAACGAGGATGCTGGGCCTCCATAAGGGAAAGAAAAATCTCACATCGATTAGGAAGAAAAACGAAGCATACCTTATAAGGCTGGGGATACCTTCCCTTTGTAGACGGATTTTCTATGCCCCAATGTAGCAGATCCCATAAAAAACTTCGAAGTTAAATGTGTTAGAACAAGAGCAGTACCAAGATGGTTGACCTCCTGCAAAATCCTGCAGAAGCAATGTCCAAAAGAACAAACACGCTGAAAAAACAAAATCGTGCGAGTGCTTGGCACGGCTAGTTCAAAATTTGTATGCTTAAATCATTCAAATCAGATTAATTTTTTTAATCATACCTTTTTAACGTTTGTGTGGTGGCTTACCTTGATTTAGAAAATGCTTCTCTTTCTTTTAATTGATTATGGATTACTTTGTTAATTGTTACACACAATCAATCCTGAAGAATTCGAGGCACAAATGACTCTTTTTGAGCTCAAATAAGTTCTTAAATCTTTCAGAAAATGTGATTACAAGAAAGAAGAAAACATAAAATAATAATTTAATTTGTCAATTTGGTTTTAACAAAGGCAGGACCATGAAATGCTGTAACTATATGGTTATGTTTTTCTTTTTTAACACTTGGAATGATTATGTTTAGCTAGCTACCTAGCTCTCATTTTTCCAGCAACTGGTCCATTGTATCTTCTCATTGTACAATTTGTTGAAGAAGAGGCAATTCTATATCAGAACTCAGTATAAAGAATCAAGAATGAAATCACATCCACAAGAACGCCAATTGCAATTGTTTTTATAACACTACAAAAGGGAGGTGACACGGTAATATAATTTAGCTGCTGCACTTTAAGAGAACAGAGCTCTATGAGCATCCATCTATCCATCCAATTAATGAGACTCCATCTATCCATCTTGATGGTCATGGAACAAGGTAGACAAGGTAACGAAACTAGTGATCTAAACCCATGCTTTAAGAGATCAACCTAATGATCAATTCAAATCAATAGAGTCTTCTTCTGCATGCGTTGATGGAACTTGAAGACTCTACAACAAGCATCCCTACTGTACGCTAGAGCACAAGCAGGCCTTTTTCACCTTAATTTTCTAACTTCTATAGCTAACATATGAGACTATTGAAATGAATACCATCCATATAAATAATACAAGTTCCTCCTCTCCAATGGAGGCTAAACTATTTCTACTTGTAAACACATCATCAACAACTGCCATTAAATTAAACCAAGTCTAATTAAAACAGTACCATGATCATTTCTAATTATAATGTAATAGCAAAACTTGAAATCCGTAACAAAATATTCAAGGAATTGCAGTTTAGAATTGAGCCCAAAAAAAGGAAAGCATGGCTTAACGGTAAGATTTCTGAAACCTAGCCCTAGCGCCACGACCACCAAACTTCTTGGGCTCGCACCTTCGAGGATCAGCCACAAGCAACGTCCTATCATACCTCACAAGTATGTCCTTTATCTCCTTCTTGCTCTGCTCGTCAACATACTTCTGGTAAAACGCCACCAGAGCCTTCGCTATGCTCTGCCTGATCGCGTATATCTGTGACGTGTGCCCTCCGCCTTTAACCCGAATCCTCATGTCCACTCCGCTGAATCGGTGCCGTCCCAGCAGGAGAATCGGCTCGTAGGCCTTGAACCGCAGGATCTCCGGCTCCACCAATTCGATTGGGCACCCATTGATCTTGATCAACCCTCGCCCTCGCTTGCAGTAAGTCACCGCCACCGCCGTCTTCTTGCGCCCGAAGCACTGCACTGATTCCACCGCCGTTGCCATGCTTTTGCTTGATTGCTTGCAGTAACTGCAGACGAGAAGTGAAGAGAATCCTTTATAAGGGAGATTAGGGTTTGGTTTAGGGAAGAGCTTTGAGTTTGGGCTTTAATGGGCTTAGTTTTATCCAATTTCTGAACCGATGAAACCTAAAAATGGGTGTATTCCTTTGTAAGATTTTCATATATAGAATAATTTGATCCGGCCCAACTCAGCATTGAATACCAAAATTGAATAATTTATAATAAAATTTTGGACTATTGAAGTCATTTGACGAATTAATCTTCTAATTAATAATCAAATGATATCAACAATACAAAGATAAACATGATATAATACTTAAATCGATTATCATTAGTACATTTTTAATCAGGATGAATGGAATCTATAGTGTAAAAGAGTATTAATTTAGATTAAATTGTTAAGAACAATATTAATATTAAGTTTATTACTTCTAAATTTGATCTCTAAACTTCAAATAGAATTAAAAACTATGACATGAAATTAGCTGATTAAATAAACATTTCAGAGTAATATCACACCAGAAAAGACGAGATTTACTGCGCGAGACTTTAGCTCTTAAATTTTTTCAGACAAGTGTAAAGTAAGAATCAGGCAAGAATATTATTATCGCTGATAAAGAGATGCATTACTTACTAAATGCCAATTCGCTCTAAGTCACAACAAATGGATCACAGTGAGGGTCATGTTAACATTCCCAGAACACGGAGCTAAGGTCAAAACTTAACAGGGACTACGTGCGATAGAACTCTACATCAGGAATGGTCATGAACCATAATATAAATCGATCAATCATAACCTTCAAGCAGAAAAACAGTGCAGATTTACCACCTTCTTCTGTACAGCGTATCTAGTTAGATATATCAATCATGAATCAACTATCAGCCATCTACAGCCGCAAGTTATGTGAGTTAGGTTTGACAAGCGCCTTGGCAAAGTAACTGCGAATCTCGGGTATAACACGCTGCATTAAATGGGAGTGCCTGCAAATTTAATCATTCGACATTAGATCTCTATGGTCAATGAAAAATTAAGAGGTTGCCTCTTATCAGCAAGATAAATGCTCCTTCCCATTTCAGAGGAACAAGATGTTTGGAACTCTAATAAAACAGGCCAGATAGCTTGATTCTACCTAGGAAGTAAAATAACAGTTATCAAAAGAAACTACTACTTAATATCACCAATTAATTTGTTCAACTGTCGGATAAGCATTAGTCAAAAATGGAAGCAATTTAATGCAATTAGTCAAAAATAGTATTTGGTTCAATAGGAATGTGGAAAATTAGAACAGGGAGTGGAGACATACCCAGGCCTGCCACTCAATTTATCAAACTGCTCCAGGATAAACAAAATGCACGTGTGTCTCAAAGAAATTGCATGAAAAGCTTCCGAGAGCTCATACATGCTTGCAACATTTTCCAATGATATATCCTACAAAGAGGAAAGATAAAAAAAAGAACTGTTAAAAGAGATAGCGAGTGAGAACAGCTGTTGCAAGTATACTCTTTTACAGCTTTGAAGCAGAATAAACATATAAAGAATAGATTTATAGCTCACCTGTGCAATGGTGTACTCGCAGAGACGCTTAAGTCCCTCCAAGAGATACTGATCAGCAGCCCTTAAGAGATCTTGTGCAATATCTAATGTAACGTCAACTGATCCAGTATATATAAATCTGTCAAAGACAAAAACATTAGAGAATTTATTTCCGCTCAAACTTTATCACAAACATGAAAACTCATCAAACCTCATCATCAACTCAAAAACCTCCCATCGAATGTTTGGGATTTCAATATCTCTTGCATCTTTCTCCTGCGCCACATGCAAGAAAATATTAGTTTAGATGAGGAAACCAATTCTTTGTTGTTATAAGTTACAACATACTAGTCAAGAAATGGATAAATTTGAATTGAAACTCCGAATTTATCAACTTAAAGTCAATCATCTGCTGAAATTTTCCAATTTACTCAAGAAATGCAATGCTCAGAGCCAGGCACCTATCCAGAAATTTTTTTAAGTGGGGGCAAAATTTTAATGGGAGCAAAATATTATTTTTTTTATGAGATCAAAACTTAAAATAATAATTTTTTCATGTAAAATTTTTTGGAGGCAGTTGGGGCAAGTGGAGCTCCGTCCCTGCTCAGAGCAATCACAGTTCACCCTTCCCAGGCCCTGGGATTGCTTGAATACTTACCCGATATCCACCATCAAACATTGCACGAAAGGCATCTGATGAAGCAAGGAGGCAAATCCTATGGGCATAAAACCGCCTACCTGCAAATTATGGCATGCAGCTGTCATGAGAGTTCAACCTACAAATGAAACCAATATTTCTCGTAACTCAAAATAATATAAAGGTTAAGCTTTCCACACAAGTACTACAATTGAATTATATAACTTTTTAGTCACAACCTTCAACTAGAAAAGTAACGTCTGACAATGTAGCACTGTTTACATACTGCTCCCCTAAATATACCTGCAATTAAACTTGTCTGTCATTACAGAAATTCTCAAAAATATCCATAACAAATAAAAGTAGCCGTAGAAAACCAATTATTCAAGAAAATGTGAATATAACCAACATTAAGCATTGCACCTGAATTTGATATCAAATTTAACTTATTATACACAAAAAAAGAATTGGGAGTAATTGCTTATTGCAAGAATGGATCCCGGTTAAGCTAGCCAACAATAATTTTAATGCCGGCAAGAAAACAAAAGGAAAGGTCTAATCATGAACTTCTATGAAATATTTTAGATCACATACTATCTGCACTCTGCAGTACTAGAAAAATGAAATTTGCACATTCCCAGCAAGAAAATTTAAACGTGTTCAACTCCCAAGAAAGGTATAAGTTTAAAAAATAAAAAATCAATCGCATACAACCAACCACAGCACTTTTCACAATATGATACATTGTCCAGAAAGTGCATACAAACAGAAATATAAATATGTTAGTTCTACAGGTAGCTATTCCTAATATAGACAGAGTGATAAGAGAAACACAGCCTAAGCTAATCATGTGCTTAGCCTTTGTACACATAATAATAGGGTTATTGGGGTTACAAGCATATAACTACAAGAACATCCCTAAATTCATAACAACTATAATGAAAGAATGTAAACAGGAAGAAAGTAATAGAAATTAACAAATGCCAACTGCCATCATTCCAACACTTACCTCTCTCAGAAGTCAACTGTCAGCATTTGCTAGATTTCTGGGTTAGGAAAAGCTTCATAAAAGCCCAGAAACAATGATGCACGGTAGGAACTAAGTTTAGGTCTTACAAACCTATCATCAACTATTATAACCAACGAATAAAAAGAAAGAACTTTTATGGCATCTATTGTTTTTCGGTTTCATCATAGTGACTCTTATTCCAAAAGAATTCCAAATCAAACAATTGGTTCATATAATGACAAACAACCAAGACAAAAGAAAACTTATGTTCAATGAAACCTCACCTGTGGTGTTGGAGAAGGAGGAGCTGCATCAACGGGAGAAAGAGTCATCGATTTATTAGCCAACTTATAGAGAGCCACAGCTCCATCAAGTTGTTGTTTTGGGCTTGTAGAACCAAGAAGCCCAACAAGTAACTCCAGTCCTACATTAAACATTTAATCAGCAAATATAACACTGAGCACCTCAAGTAAGTAGAAATTAGAACAAACTGACAAAAAATTTCACTTTCACTTATTTCCATTTTAGTCAATAAGACTGCTTAGACTAAATACCGTTGTTATCGATGAATATTGTAGCCTGATCATCGGGAGCACAAAGGTGTGCCAGTGCCAAGGCAACACGTCGGGGAACACCTTTTTCTGGTAGACGCATCAGGTATAACAAATGGTTTAAAACCTACACAAGCAAGTTGCTGGATTAAACTTTGACAGCTAAATGTGGTCAAAAATAGTCAATAGAAGAATTATAATAATAATGTAGTTTTAACAGGCTGGATAAACAGAGAAAATTAGACAAAAACTAACCCGTCCATGAATCTTCTCCTCTAATCTTTTCAAAGTCTTTGCCACACAATCTTTTGTTGCCTACAAGCATGATCATATATAATAAGCCTTCATATTGGTTTGGCTGAAACTGCAATGCACTGGTAACTTTCTCCCAGTGATAGATGTTATACAAAATATAACACACTTACGAGTAATAAATAAGCATTACAGCAAATGTAATAAACATACTTGAACAATAAATTCTCCATCCTGCAGTTTCTGGACACCTCCCACCCTAATAAAATCAGACACATTGTCCTATTGAATAAAGAACAAACACAATAAGACTTATGAAATAGAAAAGAATTTGGGTTTTAAATGTTCTAGCATTGATTCATAACTCTACAAGATTTCAAAAAGTGCAGGACACACCTCGTTGTCTGCAAGGCCATATAGAGCAAATGCAGCATTATGTTGAAGAGATCCATTTTTTGAATCTAGAAGCTTTAGTAATGGCAATAAACCACCATTGTGAGCTATTCCAGCTTGGTTGTGTGGATCCTGGTATAGAATATGTTCAAGTTAAAAGAATGCTCCATCAGAATTATGCAGATTTGTAAAATAGAGCAAATATTCAATCACATTCTTGAAAAATGGTCTCAATTTCAGAACTTGCTTAGACCATCATACACATTATCCTCTCAGTCAACAGATTAAAACAAAAGAAATGAAACTTTAGACCAGCTAATTGAATAATTAAGAAACTTGAAGACCATTGGACCGACAGGATAAGTAAAGTTACAATTATTTCTAAGACACTTCTCTAAATTGCGAACACGCAGAGCAAAATAACAAGTTCATTTGTGGAAAGAGCAAAAAAAAAAAATGATTGATAGCAAGATTATAAAGCCAACTTCATGGGATCTTCCAAATTAAGATTCATAATAAAAGAAAAGGAGATATAGGTAGCAACCTGTGCCAATCTCCCCAGTGCAAAAGCTGACATTTCCCTGAGTTGTACATCAGAAGACTGAAGCATGTCAATTAAAGGTCGTACAGCACCCCTTTGTACAATATGAACCTACCAAAAAGTCATATACTCAGTTTAAAACTTTATTCCAAAGCCAATTTACCTCAAAATGTACATATGAAAACATCTGTGCTCCTTTTATGCATTTAGATTGATTTTATTTCTGTATTTAGCATCAGCAAAGTAACACTAGCATCCAAGAAATGAGGTCAAAAAAGGGATATAGGACATTAATAGGCCAAAATTCTAGTAAACCTTGCAATCTGAATCAGTTGCAGCAAATTGTCCGAGTAATAAAGCGGCTTCCCTCTGGCTTTCTGAGCAGCAGGAGCTGTTGCCAAATGAACTTTGAAATCAAGAGTAGATCTTACACTGCTAAACTAAGTGAAGGCTGATCAAATTAAGCACATTAACAGACCTAAGTAAGCCAATGACCGGTTGCAAAGCCCCTGCAGAAAGAACTTCTTTCTTTATGTTTGGAGAAGAATGCACCAGATTTCCTATCACACCAACCTTACATCCAGACAAATCATATCACGTACTTAAACTCATGCCAAGTTGAAAAAAGTGAAACTTTAACTGAGTTCAAATTCCAAAAGCTGATGAAAAATGGCATTTTAAACATTCCCTACCGCTTCATAGTGTATTCCAGCATCCTCAGATCGTAGCATTAAAATGAGCGTAGGAAGGGCATCACATTCAACAATCTGCAAAGCAAAAGACACTCCTATCGTTTACTTGTGCAAACAAACAACAAAAGATACCGTTTAAGAAATATCCACCACCTGATTCTTATTTTCATCATTCTTAAAAGCTAAGGTTCGCAATGCCCCAGCAGCTGCTCGTTGCACTTTGGTATCGCTGAATTCAAGCAACTCAACCAAAGGTGGTATGCCACCCTCCATCCTGCCAATGTGGACACCATAAACAACTAGAACGCTGTAGGAATCAATTTAACATCTAGATCAAACCACCATCATAACCAACAAACCTAACACGAGTCTTAATGCTACTGTTTTCATGAGCAAGATTGGTGATAGCATCGGCTGCCCTTCTAATTACACTATTCACAGCTCGAGAACTAGAACCATCTTTATGCCTCTTCAACAGGTTCACAAGATGTGTCAACGCCCCAGTATCGACTATGAGTTGTTGATGCTCCGGCTATTAATAAAAATATATGGAAACAGCAATAAGTGCTGAGATGGATAAATAAAGAAAGGGAAGGGTCAACTATCATACAGGCTGCTTACAGCCAATAATTTCAGTTCCATACATCCTTAAATCAATTTAGAGAAACTCAATTACCAAAGAACCACCAAACATGCATCAATAAGTACAGATACAAACAAAAATGAAGTACAACGATCAACCCAAAGAATGCAATGACAGTAGAACTAAAATGTTGGAACAACTGATAACTCACCTAATTTTGCACGAATGTAATACATAAACTAACAAAACTCGCTTAATATATACAAGTTCCTTCTAATACACATCATAAACGAAAAAGGTTTGCGAAATTCCTCCCACTAATTAGTGAAATTTTCTCACAACCAACTAGGAACAAAAAGAGGAAATAGAACTGAAATTCGAAACCTCATAATTAAGAAATGCTAGCTTCAACAGGCACTCGGATCGCGTGAGAACAAATAGAAAGATAGAGATAAAAAATCATAGCTGAAGAACCTTCACAGCAAGTAATCCCAGAGCGAAAGCACTCCCCTTCTCCACCTCGTGCTCGAACGGCTTCTGACTACGATCAACTTCGCTCGACATCGGCGGCGACTGGAGATGCTTCACCAAAGCCGGTACTGCTCCTCCTTCAACAATAACATTCACTACTTCCTCTGTAATCACCAACTATAAACCTCTCAATTCACACATAACACTACCAAACCACACTTGCAAAGAGAGAGAGAGAAATCACAATTAAAAACTCAGAGACAAAATAAAGAGGAGATAGTTAACCGTTTTTGGCAAGCTCGGCGAGGACGTGAGTGGCACGTTTAGCGGCGGCCCGATCTGCTTCTAGCCAGGAGAAAGTAGAGTTAAGTATATGAACCTGTGCACAGACTTCGCATAACAGAGCTTGGCGAGCGTCGGCGAAAGGGACCGTCGGTGAGATCTCCCGCTTCTCGTCGTCGAATTCCTCCTCCAGTTTTCGCTTTTGCCCCTTCCTCTCAGGTGGTAACTGATCCTTGTGCCTCTGTTGCTCCATCAACACACAAGACGGAGAAGGAGAGACGAGAAAGAAGAGCGACAGCGAGGCTTAATTAGCAAAATCACCAAAGCTTGAGGCCTCGAGGGCTACGAGACCGGGATCAAAGGGTATTTTTGTCATTTTGTTCATTTTTATCATTTTGAAATGTGATTTTTAATATGTAAAAGCCAAAAGATGATTCAAAATAAAACAATTAAAATTTTTAAGGTTGGTACGATTTGTGACGTAAATGGTCCACTTTGTCTTTGTGTATATCTTTTTACCATAAACCGCTAAAATGATCTAGTCAAGCCAAGGATTAAGTGTTAATCAGCAACATAAAAGGTATGCACTTTAGATAAGGTATTTAAAAAATCATTATATACATTTAAAATTATTAATTAAAGAAAGCATACATAATCATAAATCCTTAACTTAAATGAATAATGAATTGTTCGAAATGCATAATTATTATTATGTAATCATAATTTAATTAAGGATAAACGACATAAACTCTTAAAATTTTTGAAATTTTTCTTAATTTTTACATCTTTAGAAAAGATTCTTAATTTTTAGTTTTTACATAAAAAATTTCTTAAATTTTTGTTAAAAATAATAAAAAAATATACGTGATATTAAAATCGGACTTATACTAATCAAATATTATTTATATAGCAATTCATCACAACTATTAAATACGAACCAAAATAATTAAATATGATTTAAACTAGTAATTTATTATAATTATTTTAAATTATTAGTTTAAATCAAGTTTAATTATTTTAGTTAGTTTTAAGAGTTGAGTTAAGCTACCTATTTAGTCTTTAAAATTAAGAATTTTTATTATTTTAAGAAATAAAATTATAACAATATTAGTTTAAAAGATCCCATACAAGTTTAGATTGTGCTTGTACCTTAATGGATGATCGGATTAGTCAAAGACAAATCTAATATAACCAAATTTATAATAATAATAATAATCTTAATAATAAGCATATTGGTCCTTTATAATTTGGGTTTAATCCACGTTTTTTAACTTTAATTTGTTTGAAATTTAATAAGATTTCAAATTAAGTTTGCTTAACGAGTCAAAGAACAATAATAATAACTCTATTGTATAAAGTTTCTCGATTTAGAAATATCCAAAAAAACATCCTGGGTTAACTAGTGGTGGAGGGATGTTGCGTGATTCATTTGGTCGTTGACTAAGGGGTATTCGTTTCAAATTAATATTTCGACTATTTTGGTGGGAGAACTATGCTCCATTCGAAATAGTTTGATTTTTGCGTGGAATCACAGTTTTAGACAGGTCATTGTAGAATATGATAGAATGGAGGTGGTGAAAATGGTGAATTGTAGTATTATCTTTTCACATTCCCTATCTGTTTTAGTTGTAAATATTCAAGTTTTACTTGTTAGGAATTGGATTTGTTATATTAGACATGTGTTTCGTGAAAGTAATTTTGCAGCAGATAATCGGACTAAATTGGGTCATGACATTTTTTTAATTTTTTAGATTTGAGACAATATTTTTAAAGCCATCTCCTTAATTATTTGGGTTGATGTCTGTGATATTTTTTTTATAAGTAAATTTTGGTTCTATCTTCTTTGTAAAAAAAAAAAAATCTGGCCAAGTCAAAGTGTCATCCTTAAATACACTTTGCACATTCTGAAAACAGTGATGGCGACTAGATTTACACGGTTGTTAAAAAGAAGAAAAGAGATGTAACGTATCAATCAAAGAACCAACCACGACATTAACTCCAGCACATGATAACAACTTCAACTTGGGGGGGATTTGGTGCGGAGATCCTCCGGTGTCGTTATGTGCCCGATTCATTATCTATATCCATTCCTTTGATTGGATATAGTTTGCTACTATCCCAATCCAATGAGTGGCGAGATGGTGAAGGCTAAGGGAGCCTTTCAGTGAGGGGTCAATTTAAGAGTAGGAAACTGGGGGCCACGTTTTAATGGTGTCGTGGTTCTGGGCCCAATTTTGTTATCGCCAGTGTTGACCGGGCCCCATTGGTTCTATTTTGAAATGCCGTAAAATGTAAGCCTACAAAATTTTAACAAATACTTTATTGTATTATTACTTATGTATTTTAATTAAATTACTTAACGAACTAACATTTTAAATAAAATAATAAATTTAATATAAATAATAAATCGCAATGATCATAATAAATCAAAATTTTGTAATTGTTTCATGAGAAAGTGTGAAATTTTGAATTTAAAATCTGAAATAACTGAAATTTTTAATAAATATTTATATAACTTAACTTATTATTAATAAATAAAATAAAATAAAATATTTTTCATTCTTATTTTTTAATAAAAAATCATCAGATTATTTTTATTATCATATTTAATAAGAAAGTAAGTTGAAAAAATAGTTAATCTCATATTTGTTGGCAAATATTTATATATAATTGAAGTCAAAGTTATGGAGAAAATCTGCTTAAATATGGTATGTTCCTAAGTTGAATAAGATAATATGTTTTTATCACCCAAATCCAAGGGTGCCTCGCTTGAGCATAATCTCGATTTAAAAAAAATTAAAAAAGGTAAAATTAACATCGTTTTATTTTGTTTATAAGAGTTGGGCCTCAGATAACCCGATCTTAAGCCTGATCTTAAGTTCAAAATTTTAAAATTAAGCCTAAATTTTTATTACATGCTTAGTCAACTTAAGTCTAATATGGTCGAGTGATTAGGTCAAACTCTAATAAAATGCATATATAATCTAATAAATTTCAGCTACCAATATTATTGGTATAAATGTTTTATTTTGTATTTATTGGTTTAAATGTTATAAACACATTTTTGTAATTTATATTTAGTATATTTTATTTAATTTTCTCGTTATCAAAATTGATGATTTTTGTGATTTAAAATTTTAAAGATTCTTTTTTTGATATTTAACTATGCATGAAAAATAAAAAATTAAGATGATAATAAATTTAAGCATCCATTTTCTTAATTAATTATAACTTACAACTTCCTCTCAATATTCAATGGTTTAAGTATTCATTTAAATTTATTAAGTATAAGGCTATAAGCCCATTTCTCCAGTTCCCAAAGCTCTTTGTTTTAAGATCAAGCCACAAAGCAAGCAAATTTGTAGAGCATTGAATGGATCACGCAAAGTTGTGCAGCCTGTCTTTCAAGACTTGGAAAAGATACGGAAGTTGGCGTAGAAGTCAAAATGTTTGGTGGTGGTGGGACACTTTTTTAATTTATTTATTAAATTAAATGTCAATCTATTACCATTTTAATAATACAATTAACAAAGATTAGTATTTATTTTTTAAATATTACAGACTTTAGGCTATGTTTAATTAGGTGATTATTATGGAATAAAATATTATTATGAGAAGAGGGTTTATAATATAATAGAATGAAATATAATAAAAGAATAAAATTTCACATTCCCTCATATTCCATCATAAATAGTAAAATTAAGTTATCTCTGATTTGAGATCTTAGAATGGAATGTAAAATGATAAATAACATTTCACTATATTATATTATGAGCTATTATTCTAAACAACATTTTATTATATTATATTAAGATCCCTTCTATCTCACAAAAATAATAATTTTCTAATATTACGTCGATTTATATTTTGATTTATTTCATTTCATTAAAAACTTCACATCAATCCAAAGATAGTAAGCATGTGTTTAGTTGGATGAAAATTTTGAATAAAATAGACTCATTTATAACGAAATAGAATATAAATAAATGTCATATTAGAGTATTATTTTTACTGCTTAGAATAAAATAAGACGTAATCAAATAATTAAATAATATTACATTTCATTATAAAAGCTTCGACCAAATATCGCCTTAGGATTAAACTTTGGAGTTACCTTCGGAAGATGAGATTGACCCACTTCTTGAATACATAGCCTATATGGCAAAACGGATTAAAACGTGATAACAATAAGTTGGTACTAAACAACCAACCAACCAAGTATAAACACAGACAAGTTGACCCCTAACCCTCCACTACTCTACAATAACCTGTATAATTATTATTAACAATAAATTAATAAAATACAATTTTAAAATTTAATCCGTCATAAAATTCATGTATAATAAAATTTAAAAATTATTTTATTAATCTAAAAAAATAATTAATTTATAAAAATCGAATAACTTATCAATAAATTAGAAGATTTTTAATAACATAAGTTATTAAAATAAAATGAATTAAAAGGTTAATTAATTTAAAAATTTCCAATTAAATAAATAGAAATTCAATTTTATAATCTAAAAATAATTATAATTATAATGTAGTAAAAAGAAAAGTGAATATAAATAAATAAATTAAATTTGACCTGGACATGCCTTCCCGCGTCACGTTACAGCTAAATTCCTTCCCTCC
The DNA here is from genome assembly GCA_024520975.1 of Erythroxylum areolatum. Lineage (NCBI taxonomy): Eukaryota > Viridiplantae > Streptophyta > Magnoliopsida > Malpighiales > Erythroxylaceae > Erythroxylum > Erythroxylum areolatum. Next base: position 87,260,007 of record JANIJH010000225.1, on the reverse strand, counting down.
CGTCCAACTCCTCGTTCTATTCTTTTCTTGTATTCGTAGACTCTTTCAACTGCCTTAACAATATCATACCATCACCCCACCATCTACTCCATAACCACCACCACCACCAACAACACCACCGCATACACAACTCAAACACCTAACAACACACAAACAACCTCAACGCTTTTCTCTTCTCTTCTACTAGTATTGCTACTGCATGCCAATACCTCCTCCTCCCTCTCGACCATGTCCTCTCTGCTCCTCTTGTTCATTTCCTTATCTTCTCTCCTCTTCATCTCTCTCTGTCAGCCTCTCCCTCCACCACCTAGAGGTTGTTTCATCGTTCTTCGTTCAGTCTTCTATAAATTCTCTCTCTCTCTTCCTCTTTTTTTCTTCAGTTTTATAATCTTTTGATCCTTTTTAATTTCAGGCACTCTGATCGATTGCGGCGCTATCGTCGCAAAAACAATTGACGGCCGCCGGTGGGTCCCAGACGATGGATTCATCTCCGTCGGGACTTCCAAGGCACTGGCGATTCCTGTCCTCGTCCCGACCCTCGCCACAGTTCGCTCGTTCCCTCTCCGTGGGAATTTACGCAGGAAATTTTGCTACACGGTTCCCGTTTTCCGAGGGGCCAAGTACATGCTCCGGACTACGTACTTCTACGGCGGGGTCAACGGCGAGGACACTCCGCCGGTGTTTGATCAGATTGTGGACGGGACTCTTTGGAGCTTGGTCAATACGACGGAGGATTACTTGAACGGGATGTCTTCGTATTACGAAGGGGTTTTCTTGGCTCAGGGAAGGACCATGAGTTTGTGTATGGCCGCAAATTCTTTTACCGAGTCAGACCCTTTTATTTCGGCTATCGAGTTCGTGATTTTGGGCGAATCGCTTTATAATTCTACCGATTTTACGCGGTTTGGACTTCATTTAATTGCAAGACACAGTTTTGGATACAGCGGACCTATCATTAGGTGAGTTTTTAATGTGGAATCTGCGTTGACGTTGTTTACTTGAGATGAGGATTGAATTTATACCATAAGAGTTGGAGAAAAGAAATGATATTTTGCTCATTACCCTTTTGTAGATGACACTCTGTCTGTGTAGTTGTTTTGTTAAACTAGTTCTGATTGCAGTGAGTGTTTTGGTTTTGATCAGATACCCCGATGATCAATTTGATCGGTTTTGGGAGCCATTAGGAGGAATTGATCCGACCAAATCAAGCAACAAAAATGTATCTGTTTCTGGCATTTGGAATCATCCTCCCTCGAAGATATTTGAAACAGAGTTATCAACCGATCACTTAGGTGCTATGGAGTTGAGTTGGCCTCCATCACCTCTTCCCAAGTCAAATTACTACATTGCTCTATACTTCGCGGAGAATCGTGATTCAGTCCAACCTGGCTCGCGGGTGATTAATGTTAGCGTCAATGATGTGACATACTACAAAAATTTGAGTGTTTCACCTGTTGGTTCTGCGGTGTTTGCATCTCAGTGGCCCCTTGATGGTCTTACAACTTGGACTTTGACTCCTGATGATGGTTCAAGCGTTGGTCCATTGATTAACGGCGGAGAGGTTTTTGATGTGCTGGTGCTTGGCGGAAGAACTCTTACAAGAGATGGTAACATATGTAGTAGAACTGTTATCTAATGCCGCTTTCTTTCTTTCTTTTTTCTTTTCGCTGTTTGCTCAGGTTTCTGAAATGTTTCCATTCTTCTATGATTATCCTGCAGTCATTACTACAACAGTAATGAGCCAAGTTGAACATACATGATTAAATGGATGTGAATTGTTGTTGGAGTTGCAAACCAAGATTTACTTTTTGAATCCGCCACCATTACATGTGTTGTATTTCATATTCTGTGTCGCTGCAGACACAACCGTGAATTACAGTTAGTAGTAGCCCTTCTCGTTTTATCTGTTAATCATATGAGTGGTCTCTAAACTTGATAACGCTTCAAGATACTGGTAGTTGTTTTCACTTCGTCTCGTCTAACAAATCATGAGAAAATACTGTATGCTTTTGTTGTTCTTTATCTGTGATTCAAAATGGCACTAAATTGGAGCCAAGTTCATTTCGCCCCTTATTTGGTGCAGTAATAGCTTTGCAAAAATTGAAAACAAGTTTTAATGACCCTCCACTTGACTGGAATGGTGATCCCTGCATGCCCCGCCAGTATTCGTGGACTGGAGTTACATGCTCTGAAGGCTCTCGGATTCGTGTTCTTACTCTGTGAGTTGGCACGTTACTTGTGTAAAATAATTGTTTTGGCTGCTTGACAGAGAATTGATTTTCCCCTTCCATATTGCTTGCAGGAATCTGACAAATATGGGCCTTTCTGGATCCATATCACCTAGTATTGCCAGATTAACTGCATTGAGTGACATGTAAGTCATCAACTATTTCAAAGCTCATGGGATGTGAGAACAAACTGTAAAATTGATGGTCCATTATTTTTAACAGATGGCTTGGAAATAACAACCTGTCGGGATCTATACCTGATCTTAGTTCATTAAGGATGCTGAAGACATTGTAAGATTTTCTTGTTCTTTCTGTCTCTGATTATTTGTTCTTTTCAAATGCTTACTTGATTGCCAACGAAAAGTTGGTGTCCACACCATGAATTTAGAGGTGATAGGTCTTCCCACCTAAACTTGTGATAAATCCCGCCCATAGTGACTATGCATCTTAGATATAATTCAGGTGTTTGATTACACACTGTATGCTGATGTGCTCTATAAGGCATTCAATTTTTAGGAAATAAGGGATGATCATTCAAATGCTGCTTATTCCAATTTTATTTATTTTTATCATTTGATCCAACTTTTTGTTAGGCATTTGGAAGATAATCAACTAACTGGAGTTATCCCTCCATCACTTGGAAATATTAAGGGACTGCGCGAACTGTAAGTCCTAATCTCTGTGATAATTCATCCATGCTCCTATTCCTGCTCTTAATCATTCTGTCATTTCTCTCATAGCCATAACAACTAATTGCAATATCATTTTGTTTTGGCTTTTTTTTAAGCTTGTAACTGTTCAGCTAAATTTATGAACTCTATGGGATATAATATCCAATGGGATAAGCGTGCTAAATAAAATTAATTTTTTTATTTAATCTATCAGAAATAGCCTCTACACTAGTTATAGGTAAGACAACGTATTTTTAGATTCTTTCAAACCCTACATCTTAGCGAGATTCCTATTAATATATTGTTGTTGTTGTTGTTATTGTTTCAATGCAGCAAAAATCTATAACTGCAGAAGCTAAAGTGTTGTTAACCGGGAAACCAAAAATTTATTGTATATTTATTAGTATTTGCCAGTTCAAAAGAAGATAATAGGTTAACTTGCTGGAAGACTAACAGGAAAAGGTTCTTATGTAATCCCAAAATCTACCCTTTGAGTTTACTTGTTGTCATGGAATTTTATGACATGCAGTCCATTGACTCTGTTAGAAAAATGACGTCCAAATAAAAACAAACATTCCTTATTTTACAATTTTATTCTGTAACCGAATCATCCACATAGCTTGTTACATTAGGGAATCAATGTGAAGTAGGATCTGGAATGCAGAAAGGTACCAACCTTCAGCTGCTTTTATCCATTTGAGAAAGACAAGTTGATCAATGACATTTTCAGAAATGAATTAATATGAAACTTATGATTAACATCGTCTAGTTTCCAAGTTAACGAGCTCAATACTTTCATGGTTGGACCGATGCCACTGAAATATCTCACATGGCTTCTTGCCATACAAGGGGGGATGGGTATGCTAGAAGTTATTGTCCTTCCAATTGCTTAAGTCTCAGCAAGTACTATCTGTCTTTTCTCGGTGTGAATTGGGAAGAAACTATACTTTCATCAATCATATGCATTTGACAGATTGGCTTAATTTAGTTTGGATAATGACATCGAATTTTGCTTAGCCATTTTTAGCTATACCATTGATTGAGTTTATATAGTCAACCACTTAAGTCTGCAGATCGATGGGAAAGTCAAAGAGCGACATTATATCATCTATGGGAATTGATTTGGAAATTAGTATCTCCTCCTGAAACTTCTGTTTGATCAATTATCTGATTGACCTGCCAATTTCCTTTGATGTTCAGATTCTTACAGAACAATAATTTGACTGGTCAAGTTCCAACAACTCTCAATGGAAAGCCTGGCTTGGACCTTAGGTAAGCTCAATACCAATGCCTTGTGCCGCACATTCTGTGATTTGGTGCCTACTAATGTAAAACTTGTATTGCAAACTTAATCTGATTCTTAAATTCTACTGATTAGGACTTCTGGGAATAGATTCTTAACATCGTCACATTCTTAAAGAAATGAAGTCAATGTCAAGGCTGCTCGTCCCGTTAAACCACGATTCGAGTATTACTCTATGTGCATATCATTTGCTGAATCTACAACAGCGTTTGGTTCTGGAAATTTTTGCTAATAGCTCTGCTGTTGCCTTCTGACCTTTCCTAATACAATCCAATTCAAGCGCCTGAGTTCAAGTTTGGGCACCAAAAACTGTATACTTACTGCAGATGATTGTCTATAATCTCATTCGTTTTGACACAACACAACTGTATCATATTTTCCTTCATATCTGTAAAACATCTGTCTATATTTGAGGATATACTTTATTGTATCATTTTGTGAGTATTGTGGTAATATCTTTGAGATGTGCATTTCCAGTTTCCAGTTTCCAGTTTCCAGTTTCCAATCTTTTTACAAAATGCCAAAAGATTCCTGACCTGAGCTCTGTACTTGGAAAGCAACAAAAAAGGACCGGCTTTTTCAGCTTTTTCTTTCTTTTTTATCAGCAGTCTTAAAGAATGTGAAAAAGAGTTGTACACTTGTTAGATTTTTAACGGATATCATTAGAAGTACGGGACAGATCATCTAACATAACTTGCATTCACGATCTTTACAAATGGGTCCTCCTGATTCTCAGTACCTGAAACCTGCATATGGCTGGGCCCCCTCTCACTTGTCTGTTGAATTACTGAGCATACTTAATGACGCAAAGAGGGAAGAGGACATTATTTTATGTCAACCCAGAATTTTAATCTTTTGAAAATTTGAAATTTATTATAATTTTTATTTTTGAGAAGAATTCTTTTTGTTAAACATTAGTTAAAAATTAAAAAAATACCATATTAATTAAATATGATTCAAGTAAAAAATTAGAGATAATTATAAAAATTTGATAATTACTTATCAATATGCTTCGTGGTATCTGCCATGGCAACCGACTGTAATCTAAGCATGTATAAGTAAAATATGGAAGATTAAAGTTTAGAAGGAAATGAAAGGACTCATATCATGAACATTTTGAACAATCCCTCTACAGATTCAGCAAACTTTAACGAGCTACCACCACCATTTTCACCTTTCTAATCTTCCTTTCTTTAACGGGAACAATGGTCGCAATGCACTGCTCTTCACCTGAGTACAAATGGGCACATTTATCATTGGCCTTATTCTAATAATAGCTGATCTCGTTCTCTCCAGCCCTTTCTTTACCCTCTTCACATGTTTCTCACTATTGTTCCCTGAACTTCCCTTTCCTTCTGTTGTGACAATGTCTGCAAGTGAGCTAGAAGAAGAGGACGTTGAGGAAGAAGAAGAGGATGGTGACAGAGAAGAAGCTCTTTGCTTCTTTAATCTGAGCAATTCTTTCCATAAAACAGTGCACGTTGGTGGTCTCGGAGATTGTTCATCGTCGAGCAACCAACTTACTCTCGTCTTTTCCTTGTTCACTTCTGCTAAACCCTCTTCTTCTCGTCCCTTACTCTCTTTAGTTTTAATGCTTATTCTACTGAGTTTCTCTGAGTACTGCATTTGCCAAAAAGGCAGCAACTTCCCTTCAAAGAAAAGCTCGTCAGCTGTCAACATGTTGTGGCTACTCATGTTGCTTGAAAGGAACTCAAACTCTGGGTTTCTTGCCTTGTCTCGTTCCATATTTTCCTCATCCTTCTCCGCTTGTGGGTTTGGAGTACTGGAAATGAAATTCTCGTCAAGAAACTCAGAAGAGAAGGAGATTCTGGGACTGGATGGTTGATCAACTGATCTAGAGGTTCCTTGGACAGTGTCTAGTGCTGACACCATATTTGTGCAATAGTCTGCTCGAGATCGACGAGGGATTAAGGAAGGTGATATGGAAGTTTTGGGAACTTGTGATTTATAAAGTGAAGTCGTTGTAGCTTTTAAAAAAAAAAAAAAAGTTTATAGCTTTCTTTTGATGTGTTGAAATGAAAGTGGTCTTGTAAACTAGTTAGCTAAGTAGGTGTTTTGGAATGTGAGGACAACACATGAACACCTTTGGGAGCTAAATACAAAAGCCATTTTAATTGCTATGATTATGCCTGCACTTTTAAACAAGCAAGATCTTTGAGACTTAAATGTTGCTTTAAGATCAAGCTTTAATGGCTACAAAAGGTGGGAGAGGAGATAAATCAAGGTTATCATTTGGGTTAGTGGGGATTAACCAGACACCACAGTGAATGCTTTTTATCTGGATTGAATCTATTTGCATTTGCATGAAGATGGAAAGTGGGCTAAGCATGTGATGACATGAGTGTAAAATTTGTAGCCATGTGAGAGCTAAATCAAAGATACCTATGAGATGGGTTGTTAGAAGTGAAACACTCTCTAGGGTTTTACAAGCTCCATTTAATTTATCCCATACTTAAATAATTTACTTCAAATTAGAAAATTATAAATTAATAAATTTACCATATGAAGCTAAAAATTATATTTTAAAAGGTTCTAAAGTTTTCTTCAATATATAACTTGAACCCTAACATTTAAGAATGTTAAATTCAATTATAAAGTTCCCTTTAATAGATGAAAATTTAAAGTGTTATGTTATTAATGATGTAATACTTTTTATGTTTTTAACAAGTACATGATTAATACTTTTTATTTTTTAATGAATAATAAATAATTTAATTTTGAAATATGTTGGTTGATCTACATGGTATGATATAACCTACATGTGACATTGAAATCTACTAATAAAATTATATATATAAAAAATATAATATTAATGATTATATCATGATACTTAACTTACGAAATTTAATTCAGTTAAAATTTTCATTTCCGTTGATAATTTATTTTAAACGTTTAGTGAAAGCTTTAAAACATTAAGATTTAAATTGTATTTTGATTAAAAAAATTAGAATTTAAAATACATTTTTTGCCTTTTTTAAACATATGAAAATGGGTTTTTCCATCCATGTGAAGTTTTATAAATGGAAAGCATCAACTTCCAAATCTTACAAAGCTTTGCATTAAGATTTGGAAAAGTGTGATTAAGTCCAGACAGGTAATAAACATAGGATTAATGTTTTTAGCCATTTAGGGCATAATGTCACATGCTTTGTTGATTTAACTATTCACAATCACATTATTTCAGGCATTCTGTGGCCCTCTTTGTTCCATTATTGAGGGAGACAATAGTGTTAGAAAGCTTTGAACAGAATGAATAACTACTAAAACCAAACATGTGATACAAACAAAAGAATCCAGTTCACCCATTCATATGTTTCCCATGTAGTTCCTTCCTTCTTGTTGTTTGTGAAATTACATGTCAAGTGTTGGTTGGACCAATCATTACAAAATATATTTATTATTTTTAAATTAATATCTTATTTAGGACAATCTCTTACTATATTTATCGAATTATTTTAATTGTAATTATTAAGATTATTTCGGAAGAGTTAATGATATAATAATTTTATGTTGACAATTTGATAAAAACTTATTAAAATGATTTTTAAAGATAATTTTTGATCATTTAAACCAATAAAAGTATTTTATAATAAGTGAAAACATTTTTAAAAAAGGTTAAAGATGTAATTTATACCTTATTATTTCACAAAAAGTCTAAACAAGTGTACCCTTATCTTTGATACCACTTTATACTATAATGTTACTAAAATAATATTCATTGTAATTTATTATTACGTTTATTCAGACATTTTATAAAATGTTACAATCAAAATTACATTTTTATAATCACTTAAGAGCTTAATAGGTCTAAATTATATAAAAGTGCGTAATTTATGATTTATATACTAAAATTTGCTAAAAAATTAATTAAGTTATGATTTAAGCTAGGAATTACTACTACCATTTTAAAAATATTAAAATATAACACAATACTTTTAAAAAAAATATTAGAAGACTTTAAAATATTAGGGTAAGAATTATAATATTATAATTCATTCCCTAATAATTTTTAGAGAAATAAAAAAGTATTATTAAAGGGGAGGCAATTATTATTATGATTAAAGGATATATCTTTAGGTGTGAGAGTTGTGTATTATATTTTTTTACTGAGAGATCGAGCTAATGAAGTGAAGGAGTATGATACGAAAAGATTCTGTGTTCGATTATTTCTACTTTTACCTTTTCGATAGAATTTATCGTATAAGACTTGTTTAATGTGAAATACTCAATTGGCATAATTTGTAAGTTATTACATCAATTCAAAAATTTATCTGGTGCGTATCTAAACCAATATAACATTTCTTATTCTTCTGATTAAAAGAAAACTACTGCAATTACAAACAAGAACAGTTGAGGATTGAAATGGATTTGGTGATTAAATTTTATAGACAAAGGGTGACCACAACTTTTTGGATGTCTTAACAGATTTAGGGCCGAAGTGGGACATGGAGCATTGAGCAGTGTAAGATGGATTCATTGTTGAAGGCTGAAGTGGGACATGGAGCATTGACCAGTGTAAAACGGATTCATTGTTTCAACAATAGAGGGGGACCATTGAAGTACATGATAATGAATTATGCAAAAAGATATGATAGCTGAGTAGATAGATTGTTTGTGAATGCATCCAAAGTTGGGGAAAAGCTAGTGTTGAGCAGGCACATCAATCAATTCACAATATCAACTTAGCACTACCTTACCACAAACATTATTTCAACTTTGTCTCATTATTTCAAAAAAAAAAAAAATGTAAACGACATCAGATAGGATTCCGATTCCCTTATGGGTCGGGTCTGGCTCAAAGGCAACCCAAATTTGAGTGCAACAAAATGAAAGTCATTTGGTTTTGTTTGGTTTTACCATTCAACAAAATAACAGAGTTTTTTTATGGAAGACATTTAGGCTCGGCTCGGTTTGGCCCAAATTGATAGGCCTGTTTCAAGTTAACCAAGTCTCGGGCCGAGCTCTCGCTCAAGTTGTTTAAGACTTATATAAATAAAATTAATTTTTTATAATTTAAAATATGAAACAAAATGTCAAATTGAATCGTATCGGATTAGGTCATTTTTTATTTGTATTTTTAAAAATAAGAAATGTTTTTGTCTAATTGTGTCGGATGTAAACTTGGGCTTAGGTCAGAAGCTGTCAGGCCAGGCTCAGACCGACCATCGTCATCCTTAATTTTTATTAATCAAATCAAATTATTTTAAATTATATCAAACCATAAAGTTTACTCAAAAATATTATTTTTAGATTTGAATCTAAATTAAAAATAAATTTCATTCATTAACTTTAAGTCGAGTTAAGTTTATTTTATCTTTCTTATAAAATTTTTAAGTTATCCATAGGCAACAAAAATACATATTACCTTTTACCTTTTCTTTAAAAGTTTATATATTCCCTACAAATTAATTTGACGGATTGAGAGATATTTTACTATTTGATCATATCAAACTGCTGATAATCATGTTTAGTAATCAACTGATTGAGTTGACGGTATGAACTCAATCCGTTGTTTTTGAAAATACTCAAACGGTTGAAAAATTAGGAAACGAAAAAATAATTGTGCCTAAAAGTTATTCAAATTATTCAAGTTGTCAACTTTTATTATCTTTACTTTCACCAAAAGCTATTTTTTAAAATTATTATTATTATTATTTTTTCCCTAGTCATAAGATTAAGGAGATGTGACATCATTAATTTGAATAGATCAGCACATATTATATTTCTTGATTGGAACAAATAGTAGATCTCATAAGTTATAAATATGAGTTGTTTAGAGTTAACATATTAACGGTTGGACCATGAAGACCCAAAGGACTGTGCCAACTGTTGTGCTGTTCAGTGGCATACGGTTTCAGTTTACCCTTCTAGATTGGGGAATCTTCTCGTCAAGCATGTTGCGTCTGGGTGAGATTTAATGCCAAATTGATATTGTTTACCTACCACTTGCATTCTTATTTATGTAATAATCAATTGTTGACGTTGATTCAGGTTTAAATCATATGAAGTTGAATGCATTTTACACCTTTGAAATGCACAAACTTGAAGTTTCAATTTGTGTTTAAGAGTGATGGTCCTGAAACTGAAGCTCTGTATTTGACTCCTGTCATAGCTAATTGGTATTGTATCCAAAATTATCCTGTTGACTAGAGAACCTTATGGTTCTTTCATCTCTTTTCTAAAACCCTGGCCTTTTTCATTTTGTTAATAACAAGCAGTTTGGCCTTTGTAGCTTTGTGTATGTTACAGAATTGAAAAGGCAAAGTAGTTGTTAGATTGTGTTTTTCAAATGGTCTTTAGTTGGCAATAACATTGAAAACAATGTTCTTTTCTTCCATCTATTATTGCCTATAATCAAGTGCCCAACTGTAAATTTTAACTTGCCTCCACTCTCAGTTCCGCCAACTTTTCCATTAGTTTCTCTCTATATTTTATTACAGTAACAACAATTTTAATTGTTCCTTTACTACTGTGTAATTTTGTATGTGGAGGGTAACCTCGAGACAGGCTGTTTAGAAATCAATGAATTGGATTCAATTCATTAATTTTGTGTAATTGAATTCGATTCATACGTTTGAAATGCTAAAAAATAGATGATTTGAATTCAATCACATAACTATCATTTTCTTTATGAATTCAATTCACATCTCAAAAGATGTGAATTGAATTCTAAATTGCAAAGCGAATTCTTTTCAAAATATTAAAAAAAAAATTCTAAATATACACATCATAAATATATAAATTACTACAAAATACACACACATTAATTACATACTATTTTTAGTTAAGGATAAAAAAAGTCATATAAAATAGTTGAATTCATTTTGTATTATGTTCTAAACAATATAATTGAATTTAATTCTAATATTTATAAATTTATTTCAAACAGCGTAAATAAAGTTTAATTCAACCTCATAAATGTAATTGAATCCAATTCGTCAATGAATCCAAATCAAAAGTTTTCAAACAGCCTATAAAGTATTTTCTGATCCAATAACTGGTCTTATTCGACGTGTAAGAGAGATTGATGTTCACGAAATATGCACTATAGATTTAGTTTGTTGATGGAAGAGTTAATAATATGCTCTAAAAATCTTTTGCCTTTCCTTGTCCATCCTTTTAAAGAATACTATGTTTTCTTGAAAGTAGGCATATAATTCCATACACAATATGCTTCATAAGTTTGTACTAAGTTTTTGTACCTATGCTAAGATCATAGTAGAGCTTCAGTTCACTCATGTTTACATAAGAAACGACCGTTGTGTTTCCATTCAATTATGTTATTAAGATGCTTGTACCATAGTTTCTTGCTCTTTTCTCTTCACTTGGATATGACATTCATGTTTCTATTTTTCTCTTGTTTTTAGTTCCTATAGCCCATAAAACAAACCTTGAAATTAATTTTTATAATGTTGACTTTCAAGTCGGATTGTGTTTTTAAGCGAAGAAAGTAATGACGGGCAGGCAAGTCCCAATGAACTTGGAGACATTGATTATTACTAAGCATTATAGGATTGATTTTGAATGAAACTCAATTTCCTATTTATTTTAATTAATTTGCTTATCTTGTTCACTTGATTTCAATTTTGACGTCACTTGTTAGCTTTGAAAAATGCTTTTCTCTACTTTCCTTTATATATATATATATATATATATACATGTATGTATGTATACACGCACTAGTACAATTGATAATTTTATTTATAACAATAATAAATAAATTAGGAACAATAATTTTTGTAAAACAAATTTCTATTTTTGTAACAAAATGACGTTAATACTTTTTTCTTAAAATATTAACGATCAAGAAATAACAAATACCAATAAAAGAGCACAAGGGTTACTCTAGTGGCAATTATATCGTTACAATAAAATAAAATAAGATTACACTTTTATTCATCAATACTTTATATTATTTATGTCAACAAACTTGTTATAAATATCTAAAATTTCTATGACCATATAAATTTATAGCACATTTCATAATTTTTAGCATCAATACTTTTGTCATAAAAATATTGCATAATTGTAACCATTTTGCTAAATTAGTCACTATTTTGTTAGTGACAGAAATACATACTTGTTTCAGGAGATGACAACTTCACTATTAATAGTAATAATAATATTACTACTTTTCTTATCTATCCCTTTAAAAATTCAACTAGTGTATATGTGTATGTATACGGGAAAACAGAGAAGCTTTTTCCAAAGCTGGTAAGTGATGCCAAAATTGAAGCCAAATGAACAAGACAAATAAATTAATTACAAGAAAATTCAAAATCGATTCCACAGTGCTTAGTAGTAACCAACGCCTCTAAGTTCGTTGGGACTTACTTGCCCGTCATTACTTCCTTCGCTTAAAAACACAATCCGACCTGAAAGTCAATATTATAAAAGTTAATCTCAAGGTTTGTTTTAAGGGCTATAGGAACTAAAAACAAGAGATAAATAGAAACATGAATGTCATATCCAATTAAAGAGAAAAGAGCAAGAAACTATGGTACAAGCCTCTTTAATAACATAATTGAGTGAAAACACAATCGTCATTTCCTAGATAAACATGAGTGAACTAAAGCTCTACTATGATCTTAGAAGAGATATAAAAACTTGGGTACAAACTTATGAAGTACAATGTATATGGAATTATATGCCTACTTTCAAGAAAACATAGTATTCTTTAAAAGGATAGCTGAGAACTACAGAAGAAAATGCAAAAAAATTTCATAGTATCAACAAACTAAATATATAGTGCACATAGCAATTTGCATACCATTTTGACGAACAGCAATCTCTCTTACACGCCGAATAAGACCAGTTACTGGATCAGAAAATACTTTACTCTCCAGGTTACCCTCCACATACAAAATTGCACTGAAATAAAGGAAAACTAAAACTGTTGTTACTATGATAAAATATAGAGAGTAACTAAGGAAAAAGTTGGCACGAACCAGGAGTGAAGACAAGTTAAAATTTGCAATTGATCACAACAAAAATTCATTTAAATGTTGACATGAGAATATTGGGTACTCAAGCAGAAACAACATAATTTAGCAACAAATGAAAGCAATCTATTAATTGTACTTGGTATAAAATAAATTGAAGTGGCAACTGCTGCTTTACATCATGCCTGGGATACTACATTGCTTAACCAGCACAAGAGCAACGTGCAAGAAAACAGTGGGGAAAAGAGAGAGTGAGGGAAGAAATAAGAATGCCTTGCAAGCAGAGAAAGTCTTTGACCTGGGCTATTAATAGGATACCAAAAGTGTTTATTCATTGAATATGAATACAAATTGAATTAAAGCAACAATGATACAGATTGTTCAGACACTTGATTATAGGCAATAAGAGATGGAAGAAAAGAACATTGTTTTCAATGTTATTGCCAACCAAAGACTATTTGGAAAACATAATCTCACAACTACTTTGCTTTTTCAATTCTATAACGTACACAAAGCTACAAAAGCCAAACTGCTTATTATTAACAAAATGAAAAAGAAGAGGGTTTTAGAAAAGAGATGAAAGAACCATAAAGTTCTCTGGTCAACAGGATAATTTTGGATACAATAAAAATTAGCTACAACCAGAGTCAATACAAAGCTTCAGTGTTCAAGCACACATTGAAACTTCGAGTTTTTGCATTTCAAAGGTATAGAATGCATTCAACTTTATATGCTTTAATGCTGAATCAACGTCAACAATTGATTATTACCTAAATAAGAATGCAAGTGGTAGGTAACAAGATCAATTTGGCATAAAATCTCACCCAGGCACAACATGCTTGACGAGAAGATCCCCCAATCTAGAAGGGTAAACTGAAACCCTATGCCACTGAACAGCACAACGGTTTGCATAGTCCTTTGGATCTTCATGGTCCAATGGTCTCCTATTGTTGCGTATTCCACCTGTCCCCACCGATAACATTGTCATAGTTGTTCCACCCTTCAACCTTTTCTGTAGTGGACTCTGCCCAACCCTCCCTACTAATATTGCCTATAAAATGACACCCAAAAAACAAACAACTCTCACATCAGCATACAAGTAGTGTAAAAACTTTAGTAGAAGGAAATAAGACCAAAAGGTTTAAAATAGAAATGAACCCATAAATACCTTGTAAATGCCCACGTCGAGGCCATTCTCGAGTGGCCGATCAAAGAACCCTCGCTCCTTGGTAGCCTGAGACTGTGGGGGTGCGTCTAAGTTGGAAGCGGAGTCGTCCAAGTGAAGGTTTTCAGAAGAGGAGGTGCAAAAGGGCATGGAGATCCGAGAAGCTTTTGGGCTTGAGAGAAGAGAGCGATAGGCTCTACGGGAAAGAGTAGCCATAGAATTCGCAGTCTCGAGAGATTGTCAGTTTTTCTTGAAGTTGAATTACCTTAAACCTATAACTCTTAAAACCCCTGTCCCAGAGACGAACCTAATCGAACAGAAAAAAACCCTAATCATACTCATCTTTTAGCTCAGTAAACAACTACATAAAATCCAAATAGAAGACAGACTAACGGAAAGCATACCTCTATCTCCCCCTGCCGCCCTCTCGCTCCCCACAAAAACTATAAACTTTAAAGTACGATGTTGTCACGCGGTATTTACAGAAACTGACTTCGCGATCCAACGGATAGGATTTGCTATCAGGGTGCTTTTACGGTTGATCGGACGGTAAAGGTAATGTGAAGTTTGTTTTTCAGACAGAATGAATGGTTGATATTATGTTAACGGGTAGTTGCGGATCGTGAAGGATTAATCCTGGAACCTGATTGGTCGTATGGACGGGTTTCGGTGTCTTCTTGCTAATAGAACCGGATCCTGTATTAATCACTTTCCACATAATCTCATCCGTACAAATATGTGGGCTCGGAAAAACAAGTGAATGGGATTATGTGGATTAGTATTATAACAGATTTATGGTTACAGAAGATCTTGCCTTACGAAACCACCGATTAATAAATATTCAACATTAACTCAACTTGTTAAAATGTTGTAATTAACCAATACTTTTATATTATTTGATTGTGCAGACTTATTTCTTATTTGATATAATTTGTAAGAGATAAGACAGAAAATAACATGTATTTAAAGTTTATGTCAGATTTAAAATGCTTTAACATTCTAAACAATATTACAAGCATAAAATTCACTCAAAATATTTATGACAAAATTAATTCAACACTTTTAAATTCTAAAATTAGTGTTATAAAGAAAAAAGAAAAATACTAACCTTCCATACTTGCGGAATCTCTTCTTGTTAGCAAAGTCCTTCTTTATGCAAATACTTTATCTACTTTCGTCTTCTTCCTTTCTTCGTTCTTCTCAATGGTGAATGAACATATGCCCTTTGATATCTATAAAAAGTTTCTTAACTTTAAGGAAGAGGGAAGGGTTTCTTTCTTTTATAACTCTAACGACTCTAACTTCCTTTAACAAGCCTAATAATTATTATTTTTGGCTCACACTGTGTTATAGTGAAATAAAGTAATACGGGTCACACTTATGATTATTAAATTAATCTAACAATCTCCCGCTTAACCCATTTTACAACTTGATAATCCAACAATACAAGTATGCACCATATATTGAATATGTCAAGTCATCAAACTTGAATGAAATTGAAATAATGGGATCATAGTGGTCACAAGTCATCTAACGATATGATTCGTTTAATATATTACACAATCATCTCAACTCAAAATAATTGTAATTAAGAAACACTATAATTCTTAACTTTAATGTTTCTCAAAGCATAATTTGTCATCACAATAAAACAATGCGTGTACGCAATATAATGTGACAGTTAACAAATAGCAAAAACATAACATTAATTGAATTCATAGGTGTCAAAACAATAATAGCAAATATCCAAACATATCCACATACATAACATGAGCTCATGCTAGCAAGGACTTATCTATAATGCTCATCCTTTCAACATGGCCAGTAAATGTTTTAGGCGGTAATCCTTTAGTTAACAGATCTGTTATCATTAAATCAGTTCCAATATGCTCAGTTGACATGTTATGATTTTGCATTTCTTCTTTGACTGACAATTATTTCAATTCTATGTATTTAGCACCCTTAGAATCCTTATCATTTTTAGAGAAAAAGATAGTTGCGAAATTATCACAATAAATTTTCAACAATCTAATTATACTATCATCAATACCTAACTCTATGACAAAGTTCCGTAACTACAATGCTTGAATAGTAGCCTCAAAGCATACCACAAATTCGGCCTTTATAGTGGAAGTAACGATGACATACTACTTTATACTCTTCCAAGAAATTGGCCCTCCTGCTAGTTGGAATAGATAACAAAAGGTAGATTTTCTTAAGTCTGCACAACCAGTATAGTCCGGATCTGAATAACTAATCACTTCTAAGTAATTAGATTTCCTATATGTGAGCAAGTAACCCTTAATGCCTTGTAAATACCTAAAAACTTTCTTTGCATCTTTCCATTGGTCTAATCTGGGATTACTTTGATATCGGCCTAACATTCCAACAACAAAACTAATATCCAGTCGAGTACGAGTTTGAATATGCATCAAACTCCCAACTACAGATGCATAACAAGTAGATTTCATTTCCTTTCGTTCCAAATCATTATTGGAACATTGCATTTCACTAAATTTATCCCTTTTTTTAATTGAAACTATCTCTATTGAACATTTTTCCATCCTGAATCTCTCTAATACTTTACTGATGTGTCCTTTTTGAGATAACCTTAACAATCCTTGTGTCCTACCATGAAATCTTTCTATTCCAATCACATAAGATGCCTAATCCATATCTCTCATTTCAAAATTATTAGAGAGAAATTTCTTTACATCATGTAACAAGTTCAAATCATTAGCAGCTAAAAGAATATCGTCAACATATAGTACCAAAATAATGAACTTGCTCCCGCTGACCTTCATATAGACATACCTATCAACAATGTTATCTACAAAACCATAAGAGATAACGGTATCATCGAACTTAAGATATCACTGTCAAGAAGCTTGTTTCAAACCATATATTGACTTCTTTAATTTACACACCATATTTTCCTTTTTTATAATCGTAAAACCTTCTGGTTGGTCCATATAAACTTCTTCTTCTAAGTCACCATTCAGAAAAAGTTGTCTTTACATCCATTTGGTGGAACTCTAAATTATAATGAGCTACCAATGTCATAGCAATTCTTAAAGAGTCATTTGAAACTGGAGAGAAGGTCTCTTTAAAGTCAATGTCATCCTTTTGAGTATAATCTTTGGCTACAAGTCTAGCTTTGTACCTTTTAATATTAACTTTCAAGTCCCTTTTGGTCTTAAAGACCCATTTACAACTCACTTGCTTTGAGCCTTCAAATAACTCAACTAATTCTCATACTTAATTATCATCCATAGATTTTAACTCTTCTTTCATAGCATTGATCCATTTTTCAAAATTATTACATTTCATGGCTTCTTTAAATGAGACTGGATCTTTATCAATGCTCAAGTCACACTTATGCTCAAGTGAATACACCTCATAATCATCTGATATAGTTGGTCTTTTTTCCTTATAGACCTTCGCAATACTATTTCTTGAAGTATCACTTGATCATTTATGACCTGCACATTATTTACTGGTTCATTATTGATATTCACTTCTTGTGGGTTTGGAATATTAGCTTGTAGTTTCGATATGTTACATGATTGTAATACAACAAGAGGAACAACAACTTGAGAAGAGACATTAGGTGAAGGATTTTTCACCTGAATCTTTTGAATATCCACCTTTCGTAGTTCCCCACTCCTACTAATTTGTTCATTTTCAGTGAACCTAGGATTATCATACTCAACTATTCTTGTATCATAGTTAGGACAATAAAATATGTACCATTTGGACTTTTTTGGATAATCGATAAAGTAACCACTAATGGTTCTTACATCAAGTTTCCTTTCATGAGAATTATAAATCATTATTTTGGCTGGGTAATCCCAAACATGCAGGTGCTTCAAGCTAAGTCTCCTACCTGTCCACAATTCATAGGGTGTCATAAGAATCACTTTACTAGGAACCCTATTAAGTAAATATGTAGTTGTCTTTAATGCATTATAAATCCATAAACATAAAGCTACATTCGTGTAACTTAACATACTCCTAACTATATGCATAAGAGTACGATTCCACCTTTTAACTACACCATTATATTGTGATGTGCTAGGCATTATATACTATACACAAATGCCCCAACTTTGAAAAAATATTGCAAATGGACTTGGGTATTGTGCATTCTCATCATATTTACCATAATATTCACCACCTCTATCAGACTTTACCACTTTCACTTTTCTATCTAACTGCCTTTCTATCTCATTAATAAACACCTAAAGAATGTCCACTGATTGAGACGTTTCATGCAGTAAATAGAGACAATAATAACGTGAATAGTCATTAATAAAGGTGATAAAATACGTTTCACCTAAGATGGGACATGAAATGGACCACATATATCATTGTGTATTAATTCAAGTAACTCAGTACTTCTTGTGGTTGAATTTTTAAATATGTGTTTGTTGCTTGCCTTTAATACAATCCACACACTCATCTCAATCAGTAAAATCTAGTTAAGTTAAGATTTCACTTTTCACTAACTTCATTACCCTTTCCCTATATATATGGCCTAACTTTTGATGCCACAAGTAAGTAGAGTGTTCATTATGTGCACTATGTTTATTACCAATATTATGTTAAACATGAAACAAGGATTCATAATAAGTAACATCAAGGTTGAAATGTTATAAACCGTCTATTAATGTACCAAAACCATATAATATTGTCATTTATACAAAGAAAAAACATAATTTCCAACATTGAAATTAAAACCTATCTTATCCAGCTTACTAACAGAAACTAAATTTATAACACATTTAGGAACATAAAGACACTTTTCAAAATCTAGACTACAAACAATGTCTAAGATCAATCTGTACGTCCCTATTCCTTCTATTTGTTCCCTCATTTTGTTACCCATATACAGGAAGTCTTCAGTTTCATTTATGGTTTGGATCGAAAAAAATCCCTGTATAATATGTGATACATGAGCAGTTGCACCTGAATCTAACCACCATGAATTATTAGGCACCTTAATAAGACTTGATTAAAAACATACTGAAACACAGTACTTAAGGCAATCTTTCTTGAGGTGAACATCTTTCTTACAGAAGAAACAACACTTCTCCTTATGGATTTGGCCCTCATTAAGCTTCATTGGGCCCTTATCCTTCTTGCTGCTCTTCTTTCTTGGCTTTCCCTTTTTGCTACTAGGGAAGTGAACAGAGTGTTCCTTCATTTTCTTTGATCTCCCTTCCTCCTGCACTAACATAGCCTTGATTTCTTGAAAGTTCAATTTTTCCTTCAAAGTGTTGCAATTCACTTGGAACTAACAAAATTCAGAAGGAAGTGAGTTAATGATGAAATGTACTAAAAAGGATTCACTCACATCCATGCCCATTGATTTTAGCTTTGCAACCAAATTTAACATGCCTGTTACATGATCATAGATAGTTTGTGACTAGTCAAACTTCTTGGTCATCAATTCGCTCATCAAGCTTCTTACAAAAGACTTGTTAGTAATGTCTAATTATGAGTACTCTTTGATTTTCATCATGAATTTCCTTGCATTGTTCGTACGAGGCATTGATGGCTTAATATTTTCAACCATTGTCAATTGCATCAAGTTTATACTCGACCTATTAGATCTTTCCCAAGTCTCAAAATATGTCATTTCAGCTTGGTACTAGTCTCAGTAATGGTTGCAGGCTTCCTTGCAACTAATGCCAAGTCCTTGTCCATAATACCCATTTGAAATTGGATTTGCTCAGACTAATCGGCATAGTTTAACCCATTGAACTTCATCAGACGACTACCCATAGCTAACAAATTATTAGATACTGCAAACACAAAAACAAACTCACGCATCAATGCCTTGAGTACAATTAATAGATTCAGATAATAATAAAATTTAATATATATATTTAAGTTCACCTTTGGGTTATATTTAAACACGTATCCTTAATCCTTAATGATGCTAATAACATACATATACACACTTTGATAGACAGTTAGTCATACTCAAGCTAGTATGCATGCTATCTTTAGATATACAAACATATTCACCAATTGAAAGAATTCATAATTAAATGTCTAAATATCTTTTCAACCAAGGTCACTTTGGTGACTAATAAGCTTTCTATACAGTAAACATTTAATTAGTAAGTATACGTGAACTTTGGAATTTAACTGTAATGTTAAAAGATGATGTAAAGTCCAAAATTATACCAGAGACTAAAACGTAATTGACTCTATACGCTAACAACCATATTCAGCCTTTTGACTTGTCAACAAAGAAGTCACAATTTTCATATATTATAACCCCTAAACATTCTGCTTTACGACAACTCAACGAAAAGTATCTTTACGGTGAACCCCACGAAACCTTGTCTTTTAAGTTTCGTTTTTTAGAAACAGAAAACACGTTTTTCAGATCTCATACAAATGCAGCAAATAATTAATACAACACAAATCCAATATCTTAATATTGATCCCACAAAAACTTTGTCTTTTCTTTCACTTTTCTTTTTTTCAGAATTTGCAGTAAACAAGTAATACAAACAAAAAACAAAAATTTGACCATGAGTCTCACAAAAACTTTATTTAAACCTTTATTTTACACACCTACGCAAAGTCTTTTCTCAAAATTTTATTCTTTTAAAAATTAACAAGTCAAACCATAATTAATGCATCTACGTACCTAACACCAATCCTTTTGCCTTTTTAGAATTCATTCAAAGACAATAAACAATTAATGCAACGTAAATCTGCAATGGTAGGCCCCGTAAGTATGAAAACATGATTTATCGCAGTCTTTAGAATTCGTTTATATCGGTCTCAAAGACAATTTAGTAGGATTAGATCATCTGTTCTGGCTAACTAATTTCTACCATATTCTATTAAATCTCATCCACACGTTTATGTGGACCAATTTAAGTGGCAAAGGGTTGGAACACCCTAATAGGAACAAGGTGCTCCAACCCCAATTTAATAGCTATCCCATCTCAATTTAAAACAAAACAAGCAAACAGGCATGCAAAAAATAGTAACATCGTTGCAATCTCTGACTTTTTATTATAAAGGATAGTTCAATCGATGAAATCAAATCCAGAAACTAATAAATAAGATAGCCTTAATCGAGATATTACAACGGAAACATATAACTTTAAAGCAATATTAATTGCTACTGATAATTTTAGGATTACTCTAATTGAAGTATCATAATATGCCCTGATATCACATGTGATATTTAAAATTCTTTAACATTCTAAGCAATATTACAAGCATAGAATTCACCCATGAATATTTATGACATAATTGATTCAACACTTTTAAACTCTAAAATTAGTGCTATAAAGAAAAGAGAAAAATACTAATCTTGATCTATACTCAATCTCTTCTTGTTAGCAAATTCCTTCTTTACGCAAAAACTTTATCCATTCTCGCCTTCTTCCTTTCTTCATTCTTTTCAATTGTGCAAAAGTGTATGTATTTTGATATCTGTAAAAGTTTTTTTAACTTTAAAGGAGAGGGAAGGGTTTCTTTATTTTATAACCCTAATGATTATAATTTCCTTTAACAAGCCAAATAACCATTACTTTGGGCTCGCTTTATATTAAAATCAAATAAAGTTATATGGGTCATACTTATGATTATTAAATTAATCTAACAAAAACAATTAGAAAATATTTATCCTTATACATTATTTGACCGTGTAGACTTTTTTCTTATTCGATACAAGTTATAAGAGATCAGACATAAAATAATGCGTATTTAAAGTTTATGTCAAAACAATTAGAAAACATTTAGACAGAATCGGGGATTAACAAGCTCCAGATCATCATATTACAAAGAAAAATACAATCCAATTAATTAGCAACCAGAAGAAGCTATCAATCACATAGTCAGAGGTCCAAAAGACTTGAACATGTCAATACAAAGCATGAAATAATTGGCATGCGCTCTGCTTGCTAATTTGGTTGTCAAAACCTCTGTAGTTAGGTGGGAAATTATGTATTATAAGAAAGTAAACCTCCTTTAGATTCTATATTTAGAATAGAATGGATAGGTGGACGGTGGTATCTAGCAGGGAGGAGACTGAATTGTTTGAGTTTGAATTCGCGTAAGTTATTATAGAATAACACTATTTTGGTGTGATTTACAAAACTATTTTATATTATAGAATAACATTAAAATGGTTGGTAAATGTTTAATGGCGGATTGTGTCGGTTGTTACTGCAAGATAATGGATGACTGTCACAGCTATCACCTAGTAAATTATGGTGAGATACTGTTCAGTGATTCCCACCGGCAACGTAAGAAGATCGCCAACTTTGACTTTCAACTACCCAGTGATGCTAAAAGCTGGGTACGCCATTACCGTACCCTCCATAGACTCATCATGGGCCGATCGACGTGTGTAGAACTTTTTCTCCACCACCTCCACCCACCGACGGCCGACAAAAGTCTCCTTAATTAGTGGAGCCACCGCCTGCTTTGGTCCTTGGGTCTGTTTCTAGTCGCTGAAATATTAAGGGGGCGGTTGGTTTATACGAAAGAATAGTAATAGGAATGGGAATAAATATAGTGAGGAATGAGAATGGATATTATCATTATAATTATGGTTGGTTAAGAAGAAGGAATGATTACCATTATCATTGATAGTGGTTGGTTTGTAAAAAATAATGTAATTAATTAATTACAATGTATTAATTAATTAA
>JANIJH010000225.1:87198390-87236890 GCA_024520975.1 Erythroxylum areolatum | reverse complement strand
CAATATTTTAATTAATGAATAATTATATTTTAATTAGTTATATTTTAATAAATAATGATATTTTAATTAATTAATTACCTTATTTTAATTAATGAATGGATTATATTTTAACTAATTACAATAATTAATTAATTATTTTATTTTAATTAATTACATTTTAATTGATTAATTAATTAATTACTATATTTAATTAATGAATGAATTATATTTTAATTAATTATATTTAATTAATTAGTATTAAAAATATTTTAAAAAAATGTCTTTACTAATAAATGAATTTCATTCCTCTACTAAATGGGAGGTGTGGAGGATTCCCCCAAAGTGGGATGTCAATCCATTACCCCTATAATCATAATCAACAACTAACCACTCATTTTTCATTTCATACCCATTAACCCCTTCCCAAACCCATCAACCAAGCACCCCCTAAATAAAGAGGTTTGAGTACTTGGTTTTTGCTAAAAAATAAAAATTAAAAATAAATGCAATTTTATATTTAAGATAAATAATTATTTTAAATTAATTCGGTTTTAAAATTATCTTTATTAGTGTTTTATTGATATAAATAACATAATAATACAAAGATTGATATTTAAGGAGAATTATGTGCTATATTTAAAGATTATTTTTTAATATCAAACAAGTTGATTGCACTTTAAATATACAATTATTAATAATTTTATTATATAATGTTGATATGACAAAATATTTAAGATTTAAATGGTTCAACCGATATTAGATTATTACAAAATCGGTTAAAGATTAAATATAATTGAAGAATTTGAAAATTTTTAAAAAGGCTGTCTTTAATTTAAAATTTAATTGAAAAGATAAATTGTTAAAATAAAAATAATCAGTTTATTTTAGTTTATAAAAATTTACTAGTTTAAAAATCAAATGATTAATTAATAAACTGTTGATTTTTTATAACAATGATTATTAAAATAAATTGAACCAAAAATTAAAAATTGAATTCAAATTTGACGATTTCAAAATTTGTACTATTAAGCCAAATATTAATCAAATCAACTTAGCTTTTTAATCATAGATTAAAGCTATTATGATTACGAGGATATAAAGGATAGGAAGATATATGTAGTTGGATTTTCATTTTGAGGTGTTCTAATATTCAAAAATCTATTTTAGGCATAATATTACTACTTTGTAAACTCGTTATAAAAATTATTTTGCTTATTGATACACACAACTCAAAATGCATAGATATTGTCAAAACCTATATATATATTTACCTAAATACATAAATAATATATATTTACATATCACTTATGTTATGACATTTTTAAGCTATGTTCGGTTGAGAGTTTATTAATGAAATGAAATGTAATTTAATATTATTCCATCATTTAAAACAAAGTTTATAATGGAATGGAATGAGATGAGATAGAAGAGGAGAGTTTTATATTACATCCCATATCATTATAAACAGTAAAAATGAAAAATTTTCAATTTTGGGTGTTTAGGATAGAATGTAAAATGATAAATAATTTTACAATATATTATATTATAAATTTTTCATTCAAACAATATTTTACTATGCTATATTACGAACCCCTCTATTCCTCTCAAAAAATATTTTTCTAATATTTCATTCATTTACATTTCATTTTATTAAAAAATTTATGTTCAATCAAATATACCTTTAAGGTCTATCACTTGTAAGGAAATATAGTCAATAGTTTAGGGGTGGTAATACCTAACCTCGACATTAGTGTAAAACTTTGAGTTAAGGTTTGATTTGGACCTGTAATCTGATCAAGTTTAGGACTCCTATAATCTTGCTATAAATTCGAATATAATCAAATTTGATCAAGTTTAGATTAAATTTGATTAAATATTTTTAAGTTTTACATTAAAATAACATTATTTTTATTAAAATTTATTTTAACTTAATATGATAATTTGAATTTTAGTTTAATTTAAAAATAAAAATTTAAATTTGGGGAAACCTTGTCATTCCAGTTAATTATCCATCACTCGTGCATGTGACCGGGTCAACAATATTTAAGATTCGGTCAAATTTATTGGCATTTAATGCAACCTTTAACCTAAACAACAAAAGAAACTAGTAAAGGAGAAAACTTCATTGTTGCAGCTTCATTCAACGCCTGCTTATATATAATAATATTAATGACACAGTCTTGTCACCAATCAGAGAATCATCGTGTACTTACTCTTAATGCACATGGGTCCAATTCAAATGAATAATTTTATTTCTTCTCTTCCGCTCCAATGCATTATTTTCTCGAGAAAGTTAAATCAGAAGCAAGAGCTACAGGAAAAGAAAAACAAAACGCAAAATCCAATGTCTACAGTTAAAACCAGTTTCGTCTCAACCTAGGTAGAAACAGAGCAAGAACTTCTTCGGATTCTACTGCCTTAAAAGGATTTGCATTTTCCCGTATATAACCGATAGATGTTCATTCAGCTTTTAGTACTCTTCACGATCTCCAATGTCGCAATATAATTACATAATTTTGTTTTTAGAAAAAAAATGGAAAATTTTCAGATTTCATTACTTGCCAGGGTCTTGCTTTGAATCAGTGAGTTCTTGCAATGAGCAATTGCACCCTGAATAGCGCTCTGCAACTCCTCCATTGACGATGTGTCTCCGCAATAATATGCGCCACCATTAACCCTACTTTTCGTTCCTGAACCCATTACCGAAAGCACGCCCGAGTGGCTTGGCGATGACCTCATCGATGATGGACAGCTCGAGACACAGCTTCTCCTTTTTGGGTACCTTAGATTTCCCGAGAAAGAGTGAGAGATCGATGAAAATCCTCCGGTGTTTACTTTTCTTGAGATGTTCTTGCTACGACCGTCCATGTCCTTCGTAGATCTCTCTGGTTTTATTGAGAAAGATGAACAACCTCTTGATGGCTTTGAGATTGCTTGTACGACTTCCATCTTCTGTGGCTGTTGTTTCTGTGATAGTTTCTCGTACAATGGCTTCACTTTCTTCAGATACTTCCTTATAACCTCTTTCGCAGTGGAGCTCATTCTCTTGACTGGAGAATTACCTGACACGTTCTCGTTTCCCTGATTCTTACTCGTCTCTTTCTTGAACACAGAGGAGAATCTCGATAAAGAAAAGTACTTGCTGCTCTTCTTGATCTGGGAACTGATGTGAAGATGGGTTTGACTGTGAATGTTGTAGTTACTGAGCCGCTTGAACTCATCGTCTTCAGCGACAGAACTTGGTCTCGACGAATCACACTCACGGAGCAGAACAAGATCACTAGTAAACGACGAGGATGATTCAGTGCTTCCGGTGGAGTCACGAGAGGCTGTGGTGGTGGTGTCCGAGGAAGAGGAAATGCTTGAAGAAGCTACGGTTAAGGTACGTACCATGGAGATACGTGGTGAGAGATGGAGAGGCAAGAGCTGGCCTTTGTAGAAAAGGTCGTCAGCTGGGCAAAGATTAATGGAGGATTTGCGAGGAGAGAGTGACATTGTGAACTCGAAATCTGAGGAAGAGGAAGAGGAAGAGAAAGAGTGAGATGGTGATGATGGTAGAGTTTGTGAGGTTCTCATGTATTTCTCTCTTCTCTTCCCCATCTTAGCACCAACACCGGTCGGTTCACAGAGAAGGAAGAGTTGGTATGTGAACGGTTCTTATAAGGATGAGTAGACTGAAGTGTACGAGAGTCTGAAGTGCTTGTGTTGTGGTCCATGGAGGGACTTGACATATTTACATGTGTAAAAATGGTGAGGTGCGCTCACATGGGGACTTGGCTACGTCTCTTTCTATGTGTTGTTCGTTCTTCCTATGCGCGAACATAAATGTTGTGACTGCATGCAAAATATGGCATCACGTGCCTTCGACGTGAAAGGTGGGGTTAGATCATGGGTTCCAATTTAAGAATGGTGTTTTTTTTTAATTAAAAAAAATGGTGTTTTTCTTTTCTCTTTCTCTTTTTAATAATGTGAAAGCCAGAAAAAAGACTTATTTTATCAGTCAAATCAAGCTTAAATCAAGCTTAATATTTTTAATAGACCAAGTTATAAGTCAAATTAAACTCATACAAGGCCTAACCCTTTTTAAGCAAATTGTTTTGTTTAAAAGAGTTAGATCTCGAATATGCTTGATCTTGGGTAATTTAATGTTGGACTCAATTAAAAAAAATGTTATAATACACTTTTAATTTAAAAAATAAGCGAGACCAGCCTATGGGTAGGCCATTATCTTCCCTAATTTGCAATAATCTTTTTTGGTTACAAATGGATTACTATTACAAGTATTAAGTTTAATGTTAAGTTTGAGAGTAATGTGTATTGGGAGCCAAAAAAGAAAATATTTGAGAAAGATAAATAAAACAATTAGTTGACTGTCTCACTTTAAGAATATTTAACATATGCATTACTTTTCTTATTGAGTGCTGAAATAAAGTAATAAAATATAAAAATTTAATAATTTTTTAATTATAACTTTATAAACTTATTAATTGTGTAATTAAATATATCCTTTTAGTTTTAAAGAAATTACTTGCAATTTTTAACAAATGTTGCAATAAAATCTTGAAATGCTAATAAATCAAGTTGGTTTCATACTATACAAATTAAAATTTATTTTATTTTATTTAATATGTGTGGTACAATATCGATTTTGAATTTAATATCTAAAAAATTTTAGATTATTTTTAATTTTAATTTTAAGTAACTACTTAAATCTAAATAAACCCGTTGAATTCCAATTGAACACACCGAATTTACCACTTTCCCATAGTAACGTGTAATGCACAATGATGTTGTAACAAAGGGTGATAGGCCGGATTCAGCTGAGTCAATGGCACAGTTGTACAGTTCATTTCTATAATTATTTAACCGTTAAATACAAGTTGTTTATTAAATAATAAGATCTAATAAGTCAATG
This sequence comes from Erythroxylum areolatum, assembly GCA_024520975.1. Lineage (NCBI taxonomy): Eukaryota > Viridiplantae > Streptophyta > Magnoliopsida > Malpighiales > Erythroxylaceae > Erythroxylum > Erythroxylum areolatum. Next base: position 87,231,996 of record JANIJH010000225.1, on the reverse strand, counting down.
AGAGTCTGGTCTGGAGGGATGTGATCTTCTGTACCTTATAACGTATGTCAATCCTGTGTCAAATCATCCCAATCTTTCATTTATGTGTATCATAACCTGTACTAACTCTGTGTCAAGCCATCCTATCCCTCCATTTATGTGTGATTTTACACATAAATGGCTTGACACAGGGTTGACACACGTTATAGAGTACAGAAGATTTGATGTAGGTCTGGAGATGGAGTAATAAGCGAGGTGGGGGGGAGAAGCGAGGAGCCGAGAAGTCAAGGTTAGGTGCAATTTCCAAAACAGGTTAAGTGTTGTTACATGGTACGGACACGGAGTTGCAAGTTACAACAAGGTACTATATGTTTATAATAGCTTTGCACAAGAAAAGAGCCGGTGAAAGTACTGTGCAGAATTTAAAATAAGGAAATCGAAGTAGGATCAGGGATGACAACAGCTCAAGCCCTGATCAGTAAGTTGCCTGGTCCGAAGCAATTGAGTTTGAGTCTGAAATTTACAGAGGGTTTGAAATGATAAGAATTAAATTCAATTTCAGAGGGTTTGAAATGATAAGAATTAAATTATTGAATTTAATTTAAGTATTTGAAAATTAAAAAAATAATGGATTCAATTTATATATGTGAACCCCATTTTTTATAAATTAAATTCACATAAAAAATATCTGAATTGAATTATAAATTAAAAATTTAATTATTCTTTTGAACGTTAAAAATATCCTTCCAATAATGCCCTAAAATTGAAAATAAGAAAATCAAAGTAAGATTAGGGATGACACACAACTCAAGGCCGGATCAGTAACGTGCCTGGTTCGAAGCAATTGAGTTTGAGTTTGAATTTAGCAAAGGGTTTGGAATAATATGAATTGAATTCAATAATTTGGAAACATAAAAAATGAATGGATTGAACCTCATCATTTTTTATAAATTGAATTTACATGAAAAAATATTAGAATTGAATTACAAACTAGGACTTTAATTTTTCTTTTAAATGTTGAAAATATCCTTCTAATAATACCCATCTAATCCTACCAAATATCTCTTCACCTCAAGCAGCTCCTCCTACCTCAAACAGTATCTCTTACCAAGAAACGAAACAACAAGACCTTCTCCTTTCATTTTCTCATCTTGTCCACATTCTTTTGCATTTCTTGAATTTTTATGTATATATTTAGATTTTTGTTTGTTTGTTTTTGACTACATTTTAAGTGAATCTTGTTCCATTTGAGATCTTGAGTGTGAAACTTTACGAATGATATAACTTGCTCTATGCAAGTATGAATATTTATTATTTAATAAGATTATTTTTTAGTCAAAGGTAAAAATGTCATATGAAATTATTTATTTTATTTTAATTGTGTTCCAAACAGTGTAATTGAATTCAATTATAATATTATTGAGATTGTTCCAAACAGTATAAATTAAATTCAATTCAATCTTATCAATGTAATTAAATCTAATTCATTAATAAATTTAGTCCGAAAGTTTCCAAATATCCTGTAAAGCGAGTCTAAGCTTAAGTTTGAGTTTGAGTTAGGGGTGAACATTCGGGTAATTAGGGCCGAAATTTCACTGTTCGGGCCCGACCTGAATTACCCGAATTTTTTTTCATCTTACCCGGCCTGAACCCGAACTTTTTCTTACCCGAGCTTACCCGACTCGAATTACCCGAAATTTTGTTCGACTTTACCCGAATTACCCGAAGTTTTTTTTGATAATTTAAAAAAAAATCTGAAATTTTGTATTTTTATAACCTAATTCGGGTAATTGGGCTGGCCCGAAGTTTTTTGAAATTACCCGACCCTAGCCCAAAAATAATTCGGGTAATACCCGAATTACTCGAATTACCCGAAATTTGAAATCTTTTTACCCGAATTAATTCGAACCGGGCCGGGTAATCGGGCCGGCCGAATAATGCTCACCCCTAGTTTGAGTTTGAGTCCAACTTGTTAATTCAAGTCTTTGATTGACTCGGGCTCAAATTGGGTGGACCTTAGACTGGGCCAAACCTAGGCTTAACCCAACTAAACTAAACCCGATTCATCTCCCGTACGTAGCTTGTCCAAAACGCGTACGAAGTACGAACAACCCAATTATATCTGATAAACAAAATTACAAAAGTGAAAAAGAAAAAAAAGCAAAAACCTAACTGATTATATCGAGGTAGAGTCAAACACTACCAGTTATCTTCCATAAAGCCCACATTTATCCTCTTCATCTGCTTCTTTGTTCCTTTCTTTCTTTTGTGTGTTGTTCACTTTGACCTCTCCTTTACGCTTTCTCTTTCTTTCATGATCTCATTCACAAGAAACCTGTAAAATTCAAAACCAAACGCATCAGATATTACCACAAATTTCTCCTCTCTTCTCTCCACAATCTCCTTCACGGAGGTTCAGATCTTTTTCTCCGGTAATCTCCTTGCCTTTGGGCGTCTTCTTTATTATTTCTTTTTTGAATTTTGTTTCTAAACTAATGTGTTGAGTGTTTTAAATTTGCATGTTTAGTCAAAATTTCTATTTTTTTGTGATTTTTTATGTAATCGGTAATAGGTATTTGTCTCGTTTTTGGATAATTGTGTGCGTTGCTTTTCTATATATGTCTAAAGAGTATGCCTGATCTGAGTCTGAGTTAGTTTTCTGGATTTTTTGAGCAAGATTACGTCAAAGTTGAAGATCAATTGAGCTGATTTGCAAGCGTGTTGGTTTTATTTTTGATGAATTGGTTAATTACGAAGAAGAAAGGCTTTGGCTTTATATGGATTTTCGAGCCAACGCTTTGAATAATTTTTTGTTTTGATTTTAATGATTTAATCCCTCTTGCTGGGCTTTGAAGCCCTAATGACTTGGGTGATCTCAGAGTTGAGAACATAGTTTTGCTTAGAATTGTAAAATTGGAACAGAGATGGGTTTTATTTCCATCACTCGCACGAATTTTGGACCCTGAATTATATATTATATTAAATAGTTTTTTGCTTCGAAGTTAGAGCTGGTATATGCCTGCTTAGTTATATCAAATCCACGATTAAATGTCTTGTTTACTTTTTGGCAGAAAGTATGTTCAATATGAGCTGGAAGACTTGTCTATATCTGCTGTCCAGCTTTTTATTTTCAACTTCTTTGTGTTGATTCATTTTTGGTCTAATTTTTCTTGACGCTGCTTTGTTGGATGGTGATTTGTCAGAAAAAATGTCGTTTCCACGGAATTATTACGTCCAAGGTGGCAATTTTCAGGATGATTGTTCGTCCTCTCTCAACAGAAATAGCTTTAACAACAGGAACAGGAACAGGAACATGAACATGAACATGAATTTGAATCTGAATAGGAATTACAACTACAATCATGACTGGAATCATACTAATGCTCATGAATTCTCAAGGAGGTCTAGGGACCACAAAAACATTGATGCCAGTTATTTTAACCATCCAAATGGTGCACCCTCTTTAAAGAGAAGAAAATTTAGTTCTGGTGCTTGGGAAGACAGTGTGAGACACTATGTGCAGCCCAACTCATATCAAGATGCTGCTCTAACAAGCTGCAGTAATTTAGCTCCTCCTATGAGATCTAATCCCAAGGCCTCTACATCTAGCATTCATAAACGCGATCGTTCAAAATTGGAAGATGATGAACCTGAATTTTTTTCAAGGGATGAAATTGAGAGATACTCACCATCTAGAAAAGATGGAATCGATGCTCTACGTGAAGCACATCTGCGGTACTCGTACTGTGCCTTCATTCAGCATCTGGGAATGCGGCTAGACTTGTAAGTGTTCCTCCTGATTGTTTTTGTAAATCCTAGTCATCTACTCTGATCTCCCTCTCCCTCCTGTGAAGTTATTTTTACTGAGTCCAATTTTTGTTTTGATTATATATTTGTGATGAAATTTTAGAACATTTGTGTATTTGACGAGCTCTATTGATTCTTTCAGGCCTCAAACCACAATTGGAACTGCAATGGTTTTGTGCCACAGGTTTTTTGTTCGCCGATCACATGCTAATCATGACAGATTTGTAAGTTTCATATTCTTATGATGAACTAGTTGTTGTGTTGCTTAGAAGCTTTTGGTGGGATGCTCTATGTTGATGAAGTGCTGGGTCTCTTTACAGAAATATTCCTGTATTTGGATAATTTATCTTTTTTTTTTTTTTTGCTGTTAGAATAACTATAATCTGTCTGGAATAAGATTAGTTCTTAACTTTATTTTACCCTTTGCCTATGAGATGGATGAAATTCTGTAAAAATCTAGTAAACACCTGATATTTGTCTTTTCGTTTTCTTTATCCTTTTTTGAAACTGAATGGCCCTTTGACAGACTATCTTACCCTCGATGATTAAGTTTCAATCAATTTGCTTTAGTTTTTGATCTTGAGGGTCCTATGTGTAGTGCCCTTATTTATTCTTTGATTGTTTGTTGTTGCTTTTTTTAGTTTTGAAATGGTCATTCATTTCCATTCTATTAATGTATTTAGCCATATTCCTTTGAGGAAATTCTCAATTTCAGTTGTTTAACTGTTTCTTGTTTATGTTTTTGTTTTTTTGTTAGTAACTATGTTTTCTACGGCCCAAGTAGTTCATGTTGCAGACCTAATTTACACATTCCGTCTCACAATTATTATTTGATGATAAACATTCTGCTCTCTCTTGCAGTTAATTGCCACTGCTGCTCTATTTCTTGCTGCGAAGTCTGAGGAGACACCACGCCCTTTAAACAATGTGTTGAAAGCTTCTTGTGAAATTTTCCATAAGCAGGATATTGCTTTCTTGACATACCTGCTCCCTTTTGTGAGTGTCACGTAGATTGACTTCTTTTACTATTTTATTCATAAAAAAGACAAAAAATCAGAAGAAAAATCGTATTGCTTCTCTTTGCTTTCCCTGATTGGCAGATATGAATAAAAGAGGAAAAAGGACATAATAATAACTTGTCAAATCACACGGTTTGAACGCCAGTTTTCTGGATATTGTACGTCTTTGCTGCCTAATTTTGTTTTGAAATGGATTTTTACATTATGAGGTCCTTTAAGTGTTGAACTTGAATCTTTTGATGCCTTGAACTAAACATCAGTGTGTACTTCCACAGACCAAAGTTTTCTTAGAATTATGAGCAATCTTGAGTTCCCTTGTTGACATGAAATGGTTTCTTTCAAACAGGATTGGCTTGAAAAGTATCGGGAGCGGGTCGCTGATGCTGAGCATTTGATATTGACTACTCTAAATTTTGAACTCAATGTGCAGCATCCATATGCTTCTCTTACTTCGGTCCTTAATAAATTAGGACTTTCACAAAGTCTTTTGGTGAATCTGGCATTAAACCTGGTCAGTGAAGGGTAAGTATATAACTGTTAACTTTTTCTCACTACACTGTTACTCAGATAAACATTTAGTCAGTGGCTCGTCGGATGGATTTTTATATTCTGTTCTTTCTTTCGAGGAGAAATTTGGTTTATACTTTTATGCTGTGAGCTTGTCGATGTGTAGTCTCTGCAATTAGTTGAGGTAGAGACAAGACATGGTACTTTTAGGACTCGGAATATCAGATAAGTTGGTCTGTCCCTGTCTGTAAATTTTGCGCTGTTAAGCTTTCAAGTCTCAAACTATTAGAAAAGAGGTCCTAGGTCGGCAAATGGAGGATCGAAGTTGGATCTGATCTTTAAACTGTTGGTTCAAAACTTTGTGCCACAAATTAGTCTCAGTATTTTCTTCTTTCGAGCAGCTACTCTGCATGGTTATTCTGGCTTGGAATATTGATTCTTTTGGCGTGGAATATAATTGCAGGGTCTATTACAAGATTAGCGTGCTGGCCTGTATGATAACTTATCTGGCGGATGTGATATGGTGTGCATGGAAAGTTTTTTTAACCTCTGAAGTTGAACTGCCGATATGTTATGCATCACATAACTATGATTGTACCCATCAACTGGTTGTTTGCTATAAAGAATAGTCTCACTACCTCCAGGATCATTTCTGAATCTAACATTTCCCCCATATTGTTTCGATCTTGGATGAGTCATTCACATTGTTTCACAAACTCAGATGTTTGTGATTCCTGGCTGCCTGTCTGGTTGCTGTTCGTTCACATCCATTTGGCAGAAGCCTACCTACTTGGGAAAAGTTCAAATGCATCATAGGAGCATTCTAACTCGGGGGATAACCATTTTCTTGCAAAGGATGAGCATGGCAGTGCTATATAATTTTCTTATAGATTGATCCTTGAACTTGTTTTTACATGGGCTTTACATGCATACTGTTTTATCAAAAACAATTTTGGCCAACCTAGTTTTTCACTTAATGTGTTTCTTTTCAAAATTTATTTCCTAATACCCTTTCCTAATGATGGCTTCTGTTTTTATATCACTTATCTTACCCTTTTTAAAAGGACTTTTGAGGCATTGGGCATTTTAAAGCTAAATCATAATAATTAATAGGAGCATCTGGATGTTTGCTGGCTCCGTGCTGTTGTGCATTTTACCAACTTTTTTTGTATTGGCCGGAGAAAGTCATTTGTACTTCTTAGATGTTAAAATTTGGCCAATTTTTCAGTATACATTGCATTAGTAAAAAATCACAAAACATCTGTGGAATGCAAATCCATGTCCAATTTTTTTTGACGACTTACTACTACTGCTACTGAACTAATACCACAATTCTTAATATTATAGGTCTACTACTACTACTGCTACTATAACTCATAATGACAGTATTTTCTACATATTCTGTTTAATATTGTTTTAACTAGTTCGCCTGCTGTTACTGGCATGTGAAAGTACAGCTGGGCTTGCTTTATTTATAAGCTTACTTAACCTTTATCTTATTAAGTGAGCAGTGAAATGCACACAACTATAAATTATTTTACAAGTCCTGAATTCTTGTAATATGTATTGTCCATACTTGTCCTTGTCATTACCTGGTTTTTGTGAAGCACGGTGCCTATTTCATCCTTTCGCTTCTTCCTAGCTTTTCAAGCTGTAGTTTCATTCCTTCATTTTAAGAAAAGGAAATGCAAGTAGCATTCTTAAGCCTGGCTGAGTATTTAGTTGTCTTGTAACTGGAATGTCTGTTTTACACAAGAGTTTGTTGCCCTGCCATGTCAATCTGTATTTGGCTAGGCCTTACTTAACACCATCTCGTTATTAGTCTGTATCGGTTGTTTAACGGATGATGCTGAGCTAATCGGGAGTTGAACAAAAGGCAAGCTTGGTTTTCTAGTTGAACAAACGACAAGCTTGGTTTTCTAGTTGAACAAATGACAAGCTTGGTTTTCTAGTTGAACAAATGACAAGCTTGGTTTTCTATTTTACTTTCTTTTTGGAATGAAGAGAGGGAGAGAAAAGAGTTGTATGTTCTATGACAATTAAGTGCATTCTTGGGAAAAACTCAAAACTATGTTTTTTGTTTTTATTTGTTTCTTTCTATTTGGGGTGGAAGAATGTTGTGAGGGTGTGAAGGCTTGGTGATGAAATCCTTATCATATATAAATACCTTTTTATTACATACCTTAATTTGTATCAATTAATGTCTTATATTATGCCAGTTGTTTTGCTCATAATTGTGGCTTTAGTTCCATGTTCCATCAAAAAGGTTTGCCAAAAGATGCAGATGTATGTAAGATATGCCTTGATTTCCTTTTGCATATAAATGCTTAATATTTCTGCTTGTACACACTAAAAGATTTGGAATGGCAGTATTCTGTATAAGGGGATGTAATGCCTTCTAAGCATTAATGCATGTGTTTTCACAAGCTTCTTCAGATCAAGTTGTTGAGCGGAGAATGCAGATAGTTGCTTTTAGAGGTTCTATTCACCCCAATGTACATCTAGTTTCTGTTTGTCTCTCGTTGAGTTTTGTGAATTTAGAGTCTCTGCAGCAGAATTGGCCTTGCAAGTTGATGTATTGTTAGATGAGTGTAACATAAATGGTATATTTTGCTACTGTATCAACAATCCTGCCGAGATTCTTGCAAAATTTTCTTCCTGGATTGCTGCTGTTTGGTTGGTAAGAGAAAATGACTTGCTTTTCTTGTCTTTGGCTATTTAATGTCTTGTTTAATGTTTTCATCTCATTTACTGTTGTCGCCGATGATGTTTCTATCGATGTGCCCAATCTTGCTAAGTTGCACAAAGGTTACCCCATTTGTATAGTGTTTGCTGCACTCTGGTTGGTTGCTGTTTATTCATATCTACCTTGTACTGAATGGCCACGTAGATATGCCTTTTAAATTTGTTTTTCAATCTTCTTTTTCAGACTTCGCAGCTCACTTTGGCTTCAGTTTAAACCCCATCATATTGCAGCTGGTGCAGCTTACCTTGCTGCGAAGTTCCTAAATTTGGACCTTGCATCTTACCAGAATCTTTGGCAAGAATTTCAGGCAACGCCAATTATTCTTCAAGGTATCTTTTTCTAACTACTATCTAATTTTACATTATTATACCATTTTCATAATCTATACAGCTGATAGTGAGAACATGAAGGTTCTGAGTGGTGGTTGATGTATTTGATTATTTCTTGTTAAGTTAAGACCAAATTGATTCTTTTTTGAAACATATGCTACTATTTCTAAAGCTTTCAGTATTAACCGGACTGATGGGACGGAGAAATTAGTGGGGTAACAGCTGAAGATTAAGTGAAAGTTTTGTGGATTAAAAAAAGAGGGATATTATCTAGCTGTTGAAGTCTGATATAGTTGACCCATGTGTTTCCATATATGCACACTATTTAGCTTTATGATTTGTGGGGAACTATTCTTTTGATGCAATGACTTATTCATGGTTTTGTGATGCAGATGTGGCACAGCAGTTGATGGAGCTCTTCTTGTAAGATAACACAATTAGCATTAGTAGCTTCAGGCTTGATGATACGATTTAGTTTATGCACAACTGAAAGTGTGTTTATCAAAGGATAACACAGTAAGGTGACATTGCCATGCAAGAATAGGTGGAATGACCGGATATATTTGCATCAAATTGGGTGTAAAATTATAGGTAAATGCGTTTTTATCTCGACTTGAATATACCTTTGTGGAATGTCAACCAAAAAGATCGACAAAGTTTCCTGAAATGGACACCACTTGCTCTTCTTTCTTGTTACCCTTGCAAGATTTATAGCTTTCTGATTGAGATAGATAGTGGATGGGACGAAAATTGCTATCACGGCTTGAAGAAGAAACAGATTGAATGAAGGTGTAGTGGCACCTACAATACAACTCTGACTAGGTATGAACAAAAGTCAAGAGTTCAAACCGGATCAGCTTGATTTGAAGTTAATAATTGAACTCCGCCTGACTCGAGTTAATAACTGAACCCCATTTGGGTTGGGGCTTAGGCGCAGTTTCAAAAAGTTTACTTCATGGGTAACAGCCTTTTCCCTATGGGTAAGTAGTAAAAGTAAGGCTTTATTGAACCTTTTTTAGCTTTAGGCATGACCGTGCCTAACATTTCCATTTGCAATCTGCATCATCATCATGTTTTGTTGTAGACTTGTCTCAAAACGCTCTTGCCGCAGCCTTTAATGTACACTGAAAGTGAGTTTTTTTTTTTTCCTTTTTAGAAATCAAGGTGAAAATGAAAATTATAAATAAGGAACATAAATTGAAGACAATACGGAATAGAAGAGGTCTTTTTTTTTTTTGAAACTGGGTTTAATTATGGGGATAATCCGGCATTACAGTTTAGAGTGTCTAATAAAAAAGTCTGCGGCCTATCTTAATTATGTTTATTGGGATATCTTATTAACATGCTTGGGAATCCAAGTAACAGTAAAGGACTGGAATTTTGTAGCTGTGATTTTGCTCTCGTCCAGGATCACTCTTAGCTCGTTAATGTCGATGCTAGATCTATGGAATCATTGTACCAGTTGAAGGCAATTGGTCTCCATCTCCACCTATGTAGCTACTGTGTGTATCAACTAAGATAGAGTCTCTTAAAAAGCTACAGCTTCCGCAATAAAAGAGGTGTAATATGAGTGGGAAAACCTAGAAAAGCAGCTAATAAACTGACCCCTTATGATTATATCGTATGACCCTGTATCCTGAGCATCTTGAACTGCAGCATCAATATTGCACTTTACAGCTCCATGGGTCGGCCTAACCATCTGAGTGCTGAGAATAGGTCATTGATTTATATTGATTTGTGTAAATGAATTTTAAAGGGAAAATTGGGTTGGTTCCTATGCAATCATTTATATACTATACTAGTCATACATTTGTAGATTAAGTCAATCGTCAAACGATATATTTTCACTTGTAGTAGTTTCATTTTTATATTGTTGGTAATATTATTTTTGAGTATTTGTGTAAATTAACCAGGTTATCTAATAAATTTTCAAAGTTAATTTATAATTAATTATCCTTTCTCCACTAGATAAGTGCGTATTTTAGATTCTATCCAGATTTACATGTTAGTAAGATTTTTACTAAGTTGTTGTTTCGTTTAAAACGTAAAATTTTAATGAACCTTGGATGATGAAAACTAATAAATTCTAAATCAATAATTAATAAAATCATAAGTTACTTCAACAACTTAAATGAGTAAAATTTAATTACTACTTATTGCATTAGTTAAATAATAACCAGAAAATAGATTAGTAAAAATATACTGAGATAAAAAATTCAAACTCAAAGTAATTTATTTAATTATAATAATTATGACTGGACCGGGAGATGAATCGAAAAAAAATGAATTTAACTATATATATGTCGGATTAATCTAAAATAAAATTAAAGAATTTAAAAAATATTAAAAAAATTATCGAGATTACTAAATAAAAATTAATAGATTTATTTTGACTTATATAACTGATTAACTTTTAAAAACTGATATATTAATTAATAAATTGATCGATATTTTAACAACAAAAATTATTAAGTTTAGAAATCGACTATTAATTGCGTCCAAAATGACAGATACAACGCTGGTCCTATATTTTGGCTATCCACTTTACATCCTCCAATTATTAAATTATTAAAAGTTTTAATTATTAGTATTAGACCTTATCTTGAAAGAAAGGCTTTTAGATAAGTTTATCAAACCTTATCACGTCATACGTTAAAGTAGCTATTTACGTTCAGCAAAATATATCAATAAAACTAAAATTTTATTTTTTAAGCTTATATCACAATAAAGTAAATTTTCTTAATGTTATAGTGTTAATAAAATTATAAAAAATTATAAAAATATTTTATGCTTTAATTTATTTCAAATACAATCAATAATCAACTTTTATCCGTATATACAATCACCAACAACAATAACAATATTAAGCTAGAATTTCACTAAAATGGAAGATACGAGAGGTTATAATAGAACTCGATAAAATGGCTGTTTTTAATAGACTCATATGTAATGAAGTCATCAATATATACAATCATGTAAATTAAATTTGAACATTGACTATAATCTTAAATGTTTTAAAATTGTTTTTATTAGTAATAAGTAAATGGTTAATTTTTATTTATTTAGTACAATCAAAAAATATATTGTTTCGCACCATAAAAGTTAATAAGAATTAACAAAATTAATTTTTAGTGTTTATAATAAATTAACATTTTTATATTTATGATTATTTTTTTAAAATATAAATTTCCCTTTCTAATAATTTAAGAAGATCACAACATTTAAATCTATAAATGACTTTTATAAAATTTTTATGATGTTACGCACTTACGGTACCATAAAAACAGAAACTTTAGAAAGTTAGCGATTAGTATTTAGGAGAAAGATCAAGTTTTTATGCTTGTTTTGTTATTTCTCATAGTTACCATTCAAGGTTTGTGCTTTTCGTCGTCTTTAGTTGCATTGTGACTTTTTTTAATTTCTTTTGCCGATTTTGTGGTTTTTTATATACCCCTAGAAGGAAGATAGTCGGTACTGGATGTTCATGTTATGTGGTCATGAAGTGATAGCCTTTGCTTTGTTGGTGTTCAGGAATTTGGTAAGTGTTCTGTACTGCTGATGCTGGATTTACGTTATCTGCCATAGTTTGAAAATGGTTTGATGTGTTTTCTTAGAGAAAAGCCATCGCGTTTCATTTTTATGGACGTTTAGTTGTCTGTTTTCACAAGATGGGGTTACGTGAAAGCAACCGTAACGTGAAAGCAAGAAAATGGAAAGCAATTATGAATATTAGTGCATTGGATGATGTAACTTCTCCTCCTCATCTCTGGTCCTATGCACACTGAAAGTTGTCAAAACTGTTGAAAGGAATGGAAAGGATTTTTATCTTGATAGGACCTTGCTTTTGGTCATGTTAGGTGTATTCCTTTCTTTTTAATCTCTTTTTCTATTCCATTCCATGACGTGCAGATCCAGAAACAGTAAGGAATCTGATAGCTTTAAGAGACAAAGCTAATTTGTAAAGACTATTGTTCATTTGGGAACTCCAAACTCTTGGGAGATTATTTTAAAGCTAGAACGTAATAATGCTTTGTTACAAAGTATCCGAAAATTGCTTTGCAAAACGAATTTCATAAGCATCTTTAATGCCTAAGAGAACTGGAACTTCGAATTGTTTCATTTTTGATCTGTTCAAACAATAGCATGATCATAAGGTGTTGTGACAAAGCCTACCTTCACCTTATGTCACGAAAGCTTTCCAGGGCAACACGATAAAGTGATAAATGCAGGCAAGACCATTCACAGTTTCATCATGCTCATATGTGGAAATGAAATCACCATTAATATATTACGCCAAAAGAAAGGATTTCCATGCGTATCTCCTGCCATAAACGTGTGATTTTTTAGGCCTGATAAGACTGACACATTATCTCAAGGACATATTCTATCTTTTGGATATCATAGGGGGTATACTGGCATCTGCTTCCACAGAACCTGTTGCTACTTGTTCCTTGGAAACTCACAGAGAAGGCATACTGCTCCAGAGTTACTGCATCACTGCCCCACAGAAGTGACCACTAAGATTTCAGGATGGAATCAAGTGTTGCAGATCAGGCTCTGCGTCGCATTGAAGCAATTAAGGGTCACTTCATTACTGCCAGCAGTTCTTCATCTACGCTTTGTGGCAATCCCACTGCCGGCGAGTTTGTCTCTGGTGGTCCCCTACATACTTCTGATATATACCCTTCTTATTGTTGCATCTAGAAAATGGCTAGTCTTGGCTGAGTAAGAATATACATGTTTTGCTCGATTAAGAACATACAGATTAAATAAGTTAGGTGCTTTTTAATCTAAAATTCTGCTCTACTGCCCATCTGCCTCTCTACCTCTCTTTCTTTTGATTGGAATCTCCATCGACGCCTAGAGGTACTTGAGAAAACATCATGACCTTGTGAATTACAATATAGTAAGGTTCCATTGAAAAGATGATACTGAACATGCAACTTTTTTCTGGAACGAAGGCAAGAGAAATCCTGATATCAAGGGAAAAATACGTTGATTGAGAAGATTATGTTGGAAATGTAAAGTTCCCTTTTTTCAGTTGGTGTCTTGAAACAATTAGTTGTTATGGAGTGCGTGTGAGTACTTTGTTTCAAAATTCATAAATTACAAGAAGTAAGACAATCGTAAGTTCTATCCTTAGGCGCTCAGAGCAGGCCTCATTAATTGCATGCTTGCTTTGGGTCATACTTTATTTAGATAGTTAGTCCTGACTTGCATGCCCTTCAGAGCAGGGATATAGCGTTGTGCTTCCAGAGAAATTGGAGACAGGAAAATGGAATGTATATAGGTAGGCAATTACCCATATTGTTGACCTTTCAATTTATTGCTCCTACACCTTTGTTAAATTTGATCTGCTATTCTTAAAATAATTGGTTCCTTTTTCTGTTCATTGAAGGTCTACTCGTTCTCCTTTGAAGCTAGTGAGTAGAATTCTGGATCACCCTGAGATTGGTACATTGCACGATATGTTTGTGTAAGAAATGAACAACGGTGCTTATTTTATTTAGTCTCCTGAAGTTCTGCCGCAACTATATCTGCCATATGTATATCATTTAGTGCTCTTTTCAAACTTTAGAAGCTGAACATAACTATGATTACAGGCGTTCAGTTGATACTTTCCGAGACTACAAATATCTGGGCACACGAACCCAAGATGATGGAACTATTGGAGAGTAAGTTCCCTTTAAGCTAAGTGAATCTCTGAATACGTTATTGGGGGTTGAATTATCAGCATACAAGCATTAATCACAGTTACAAGTGGATAACTTACGGAGAAGCAGGAAGTGCACGGATAGCAATTGGTTCTGGCCTCAGGTCTTATGGAATAACGAAGGTGAGTTAGGTGAAGGACACTATATACTCAAATGTTAACTTCATTTAAAGTTGTTAGTGTTGTTTCAGTCTGTTTCTCCATAACATCTGTTTTGATTGTCTTGTTTATTACAGGGAGCTTGTGTTGGTTTATATTTTGTAAACAGACCAGAGTGGGTCATCGTTGATCACGCGTGCTCTGCGTACTCTTACATATCGGTTCCCCTATATGACACCCTTGGTTTGTAAACAATCAACAAGACATCTGTTAGAATCCCTGCCTTTGTTTATATGTCAAAATCTATTGCTATTTTCTCTGCAGGTCCAGATGCGGTGAAATACATTGTAAATCATGCTGAAATTCAGGCTATATTTTGTGTGCCACAAACTTTGAATTCAGTGAGTTGAAATTGTTATACTTCTCATTCAGCCTGTCGGATAAAGATTTACCAACTATTTCTGAATGTTATGCCTAAGATACTGATAGATTGTATCATTTCTTGCTTGTAGTTTCTAATTTACTAGCTGAAAAACTTTTAGCAGATAAAGAATTTCGATAATGTGGTGTCTACACTTGTTCCAGATAAGTTTGAAAGTCTTGGTTCACACAATAGGCTCCCTACATAATGAATTTGGATGTTTGTTCCTAAAGTGATGTTTCCACCTTATTTTTTCTTTCTGAGGTTTCAGACATGGAAGCCTGCGAGGCAAATGTCTGATTCAATTCAAAAATTGTAACTCAGATATAAAATTCTTCATGCATTCCCTTTTTATTTTATGCAGTATGCTGCACCTTTCATGTTTATTTTATACAAAAAGATCAACCTTTCAAGTGTTTCTGACATGTACTATTCTTCCAGTTCATCCTTTTATATTCTGAATTTGTTTCAAAATCACTAACTACTATTCTTCCAGTTCATCCTTTTATATTCTGAATTTGTTTCAGAATCACTAACTTTTTTCATTTTGGTATTTGCAGTTGCTGATTATTTTGTCTGAAATTGCATCTGTGCGCCTTATTGTGGTATGCAACCCACATAATCTTGTATTGAAGGTCATATATATCTTAATTTGCTAACCATATTAATTAGGTTGTTGGAGGGGTGGACGATCAGTTGGTGTCTCATCCTTCATCAACTGGAGTTCAGATTACCACATATTCAAAATTACATAGTCAGGTAATAGCTGCTATGATTTGGTCACATTGCTCTCAGCAATTCATAAACTCGTGTTACTGTAGTTAGATTTGTCATTGGAAATTGACAATGTCATGTAACTTTAATCCTGTAGTGTGAACCAGACATTGTAGTTATCTTGTCATTTTCTCCAATTTTTTTTCCACTTTTTAGAAAATTTGGGGTATTTCTTTGGAGCCAACAGTTTAAGATTTATAGAATAAATTTCACAGAATGTTGCTTTTCCAGAGTTTGAGCATGCCTGGAAGATGAACTTTTACTTGCTGGGATTTGTTAAATAGAATCCTTGATGGGATTGCAGTTCAGGTAAAATCGTGGAGCTTAAAGTTAAGGCCAGTGCCTTTGAGTGGTGAAAGAGTATGGAAATTCTGGGAAAGATGAACCGGCATAGTAAGGCCATTCTTGGCAGATAGCAGAAATTCCAAGTTCTCATGAGCTTGTGGAAGTTTGAATTCTAAAACCTTTTAGAGGGAGCTAAACTTCCCACATCAATACTTTTATGCTGTGGACATTATATAAGGATCTGAGTTGATGTCATATTTAGCATATCTTTTCGACCCATTAGAAAAAACACATCTTTTATATGATTGGAAGAAGGATTGCAGCATAGTTTTTCTTTTCTGTCAACTTCCTACATTTTCCTTCTTCTGATATTGAGAATATGTTCAATTTTTTCATGCAAATCTGTTTCCTTATGTGAATGGCTCCTTCTTAGGGCAGCAGTAGTCTTCAGCCTTTCTGCCCACCAAAGCCTGAAGATATTGCTACTATCTGCTACACAAGTGGCACAACAGGGAAACCAAAAGTATATCCTTGCCTCTTCTTTGGAATATCTTTCTTTTGAAGTTCAGAGTTATTTCAGAAGACATTGACAGTTAGTAGCCATAAAACAAACTTTTTGAATTCTGCCTAGGGAGTTGTATTGACCCATGGAAACTTGATTGCAAATGTTGCTGGTGCCCTTCTTGCTGTGAATCTCAACGCTTCAGATATGTGAGTATTACTAGATTTAACTTTGTTACATTGTGCTTTGGTTAACTGGATTTCAATCTCTTCATGTGGATTGCACTCCTTCACTGGAAATTTTTTTGGCAGTTACTTCTCATATCTGCCTCTGGCACACATATTTGAACGGGCAAATCAGGTTGCACTTGTATACTTTGGAGTTGCTTTTGGATTTTATCAGGGGGTAAGCTGGAACATTTTCATATCATGAAGTTGTGATTAGTGATTGTCGTCGTTTGATACAGATTGAGATGACCTCATTACCTTGATGTTTAATAGATGCTACTTTGCTAATTATCTAATGAGTAGCAATAAGAAGAATATGTAGGAGTCTTAAACCCTGGAAGCTAAGCATGTATTCTAAAACGTATTACCTATTCAGTATATTCTACCAGACCAAGTTACCCGCTATATACTGAATTCTACAAACTGTTAGGGTATCCAGCGCTATCTCTGATGTTGTATTTGAACTAGGAGAACAAAGTGGTCCTACATCTTGCCATATCTGTTGAATACATGATATTTAAAAGTTTTGAGAGCTATCAATCAGAGCTGTAAGCAGTATATCATGGCTTTTGCGTGCAGGATGTTATGAAATTGTTGGATGACATAGCTGTTCTAAGACCAACCATATTCTGTGGCGTTCCTCGGGTGTTCAATAGGCTCTATACTGGGTGAAATTACTGTCCATTGTTGCCAATTAATATAATTAGTTGCAACACTTCATAGACGGTAACTGAGCCACCTTTCTTGCTTTGCAGTATCAATAATGCGGTGAAGTCATCTGGTGCAATAAGGGAGAAGATATTTAATGCTGCATACAAGGCTAAGAAGCATGCATTATTAACTGGTAGGGCTATTATTGATGTGCTTCCATTATAGCATCGAAGTTTCT
The DNA here is from genome assembly GCA_024520975.1 of Erythroxylum areolatum. NCBI lineage: Eukaryota > Viridiplantae > Streptophyta > Magnoliopsida > Malpighiales > Erythroxylaceae > Erythroxylum > Erythroxylum areolatum. Next base: position 87,214,699 of record JANIJH010000225.1, on the reverse strand, counting down.
CCAAGTTTAAAGACTTTCAGCACCTAGATTGCGAAAATTATTTTCATTCTTCACTATACTTGCAATATGAGCTTTAAGTCATGTTTATTAGGAGATCTAATTGAGTTCTAATTTCTAAGTGGTAATTGGAAGTACACAAAGTAATACCACACTTCATTTCATACATCTTATTTCTCCAGATAAACTTGTCATGCTGCAATAGTTGCACATTTCCTATATAATTTGGCTATGAACTCAACTGCAACCTAATTGTGCATGATGGTGGATCATCGTGAATTGTAACTCAATACTGACATTATAAAAAAGAGTAATTCCCATTTAGTAATTGTATCAACCTTGGATAATGAAGTTGCATAACAAGTGCTCAGAGTCTTCTTTTTATCTACTTCTATTGCTATTTTTCTGGGAATCCCATGGCTGCATTATTCGAAAATGAAATATTTCTCCATTTTTGGACCTCACATTTCTAGATGCAGTTTGAATTAGAACTAGAACTATGGCCCCTTATCTTAAGTCTGAGAAGTTTTGAAGCATAGATCTTGTACCACTAACTAAAGCAGATATGTCTGTTATGAGTTCACCCAAAGGTTTTGGGCCATTTATGTGACAATTACTTCAAGTTTATTGTTCTTTATTCTTGCTGCAGGAAGGAAGCCATCTCCACTGTGGGAAAGATTGGTGTTCAATAAAATAAAAAGAAGACTTGGAGGACAAATTCGTTACATGTTGTCAGGTGCTGCACCACTGTCTCCTGATGTCCTGGAGTTTTTGAAGATGTAAGCCGCTTTTGGCATATCAAGAACTTGTGAAACTGCAGTTTTTAGTATCTCCACGTCCACTGATGACTGCATTGATGCAGCTGCTTTGGTGCTGTTGTAGTAGAAGGATATGGAATGACTGAGAGTTCTTGTGCCATAAGTGCAATGGATGAGACTGACAACCTAAGCGGCCATGTTGGTTCTCCCAATCCAGCTTGTGGTGCGTTTGATATAGCCTAAGTCTTTCTTTCTGAAAATTCTTTGTTCTTGTGATTTTGAGAAACTATAGTTTTCTTTCCTCAGAAATAAAGCTCTTAGATGTCCCGGAGATGAACTACACATCTGAAGATTTACCCTACCCACGCGGTGAAATCTGCGTTAGGGGCCCCATTGTTTTCCAAGGATATTACAAAGATGAAGTGCAGACGTACTTATCTTTCTTCATACTCCGTTTTGAGCTATTGACAATTTCTGTGCTGAGTGAATAAAATGATGCAGGAGAGAGGTCATAGATGAAGACGGATGGCTTCATACAGGTGATATAGGATCATGGTTACCTGGAGGTCGTCTAAAGATTATTGATAGGTGAACTTATAATAATTCTTTTTTCGGTGATGAACAATAACTTATACTTCCTGATGGTTACTATATGATGAAGTTCCTTCACCATTCTAATAATCTTCCTTCTTGGTGCAGAAAGAAGAATATTTTTAAGTTGGCTCAGGGAGAGTACATTGCCCCAGAGAAAATTGAGAATGTGTATCTGAAATCTCCATTTGTCACTCAGGCTTTTGTGTATGGTAGGCAGATAAAGCTTTTGATGTGCCTTCCATCTCCCTTAGTCTCCTTCCTGCTCATCTCTTTGATCCTGTGTTATAGGGGATAGCCTGAACTCTTCTTTGGTAGCTGTTGTTGCTGTGGACCATGATGTGTTGAAAGGATGGGCGTTATCTAAAGGAATCAAGGTGGAATCTCATTTAGTAATTTCTGCTACTCGGGATAGCTTTCATAGGCTTCTCTGCACTTAGTGAGAAACTGATCGGTTCTGCACTATGGTTTCTTGCTGTTTCATCGTGTAATATAGAACATATTCATCTATGGTTTTACATTGTGGTCTTGAAATTGTGCTCACGTCATCTGCAATTATCACAATTAAAACTTTGTGTATTTCAAGTTAGAAACTCCTCAGATGTGCACCTAATAATAATATTTTAGTACAGCACGAAAGTCTGGACCAACTGTGCAAAGATCCAAGAGCAAGGGCTGCTGTCCTCGCAGACATGGATGCTGTTGGGAAAGAAGCTCAGGTAATTACCTGTCGTTGTATCTTTACATATTCCAACTTCAACACATATACATTGATAATGTGTTCTTCTGTAGTTACGAGGTTTTGAGTTTGCAAAAGCTGTAACCTTGGTGCTAGAAGCATTCACAGTGGAAAATGGTCTTCTGACCCCAACATTCAAGGCAAGTGATTGGTCTCAGAATCCTTTTTAACAGGTAAAAGCTAACTTAGTGTCTTAATAAAGATGTTCATCTTTCTGCTTTCAGGTTAAAAGAGCTCAAGCAAAAGCATATTTTAAGGAAGCAATATCAAATATGTACTCAGAGATTGCCATGTCTGATCCTTCTAGTTCCACCAAGGGGGAATTGTCCATTTGAGAAGATGATGAGAAAGAGTGAAGACCAAGAATTTCACAGTTTGACAACTCTTCTGGCACTTGTTGAGAAATGGCACATTTCATTCCTTAATTTGGTCATTTTGCCATATTCTTTAGTGTTTGTAATAAGTGTCACATCCTTTTTTTTGGGTCTATTTTTGTTTTTGTTTTCGTTTTCGTTGTCGTGATAGATAATTCTCGTTGAGCGAAGATGTCGTTTTAAATATTTATATCAAAATGATATCATATTGGATGTTTTAATTTTTCTGAATATTACTATTTACTATTCTTAATCCTAATGAATGGACTAATTGGTAACTGAACTCTTTAAATAGTCTTGAATATTTAGAAATTAGGGATTTTAATCATAAATTGAATATTTTTAATTTCTTAAAATTTAGATTTATTAATGCAACTAATGGAGTTTATCATTACTCAGTTTTGAGTAATTATCAAATGATTTATAAAATCAAGTAATTTAGGAAGAAAAAGTGATTAAACTTTGACAAGTCCGAGGTACGGAAAAATATCTTTACTTTGGAATTTTGATCTCCTCCGCGTTACTTGCACGCTTGGACAAATTTTTCTTTAGTACCAAGTCAAAACCCAATTTCCACGTGCTTGATAAAAAGTTGCACGTTTTAAGTTTAGGAATAAGAACCCTAAAGAATAGGGATTTAACAACTGAGATTTACTTGAGATAAGATAGATGGTGTGCAGCAAGGGTTTGAAATTTGAGCCGTACGTCGAATTGAAAGTTTTATTGATCACTGGTTTGATCAGTTTGACCACTAATTAAATTGATGTGACGTTATAATTATGCATTAATTATATTTAATTATATATAATATTAGTAATATTAACAAAATAGAAAAATGTATCAAATAATATAAATAAAAAATTTATTTGACCGGTTCAAATAATATAAATAAAAAACGTAATATGTTTTAGAAAGAAAGATAAAAAAATAAAAAATAAAAAATTTCATTGAATCAATGATCAACCGATTCGACCAGTCTCGATTTAATCAGTCAATTAACCGATTCTTATTAATTCGTATTGATTCAATTAGAGACTAATTTTTAAAAGTCAACTAGATCGGATAACTGACCGGTCCAATCCAAGTTTCAAAACACTGGCGTGCAGTGAAAGAAAGAGTAGAAGAAGAACCGAAAAATCACGCTGCTATTCTCGTCGTCTGAGCTTTGCCTCTCATTCACTCGAAACGAGAAGCTTCTGTGATCTTTGAGAAAGGAACAATTAGTTATACCTTAATTGTATAACAATAAAAAAACGTCGACGTTTTTTATTAGTCTAGATGTTTTAGTATATTAAGAGGTCTTATTATACGTGTCACACCTCTTCTATATGTTAACCATTAATTCTTTAACGAATTTTTAATTTCTAAAAAAGAATAATCTATAAAATAATAGGATTCACACCTTTTGCTCATAAATTTGTCATTTAAACGTAAAAATTAGAAATATTAGAACCTATTTTAAAGTTAAATTTGATTCAATACTTTAAAAACTAAAATTTAACTTAAAAATTAAAATTTACCTTAAATTTAATTAATTTAAACCTAATTTAATCAAACCGAAGAAATTAATTGAGCTTGTAATGAGTTAATATTGATAATTAAAAAATCAATTTATTTAGCAGACTTAACCGTAAAAATTTTAAAATTTTTAATTTTTAATTTCGTTTTTTAACTTCTCAGTTTAATTTAACTTAATAATTGTTGTCGTTAAAAACTAATTAATTTATTGATTAATTAGTAAATTTTCTTAAATTAAAAAATTTTAATAAATTAAAATAAAATTTAAATTCTTCAATCTCTTCTTATGTATTTTAAATTTATTTAACCTTTTTTAAATTTTTATCTCATTAATTTAATTTTTGATATAATTTTTAAAACACGATATGAGACGTTAATACGTGTCAAACTATAAGCTAAATGTGGGCGTACTGTATTTAGTGGACACAGCTAGAGTCGTTGAATGGGAGATGACACTATAGCCACTTAGCTACTTAGCCACTTGACAAGCTTAGTCGCCAAGTCGAAAGAGAGGTTAGGTGCCACTAGCAAATATTACGCACGCTCCCTGGTTCTGAGTCAGAGGTATCATTTGTGAAATTGATTTTTTGTTTTATTATGTGTTAACAACATGTACTTAAGAATTAAAGACTCTTTGAGTTTCATCGTTACTAAAATAAGAATAATAATAATATTTTAAAATCTTGAAAGTTAAATTTATAAGAAAAGAAATTTAAGGTCGGAAAGGTAAAATTCTTATCTATTTGTATTTGAAATTTAATTAAAAATAAAAGAGATTTTAATTTATTTATTTTAGTTTATATTTACAAAAATTGACCAATTGATTAATAAGCTAGCAGATTTTTAATAATATAAATTATTAAAATAAATCAAATTAGAAAGTTAAAAGTCGAATAAAAAATTAGAAGATTCAAGAATTTTATGGATAAACCGTGATTAAAAAATATGGTAAAAAGCACTATATTTTTATAACTAAAAATTTCTTTATATTTTTCACATTTTATAATTTCTTATAAATAATAAGTAATAACGAAAAATATGAATATATATAAATTAATAAAAATTATATTATACAAATAATTTATTTCAAAATTAATCTAAATTACTTAACTCATAGCCCCACCAATGATTTCACTTTTTACACACAAGATTTTATTTAATACATATAACAATTATTTCTTATAATCGAAATCAATAACAAGTTTGATCATTATTTCTCATTAGTTTATGTATGTTTCTATTAATTATGTGTATCGTATAAAAGTAGATATAATTGTTCCTTTGTAAATATAAGGTCACATATTTAAACCATAAAAATAGTCTTTTTGTAAAAATATACAGATTTAAGTCATAAAAATAGTCTTATGTAAAAAATATAAAAGAAATGTTACGTATATTATAACCTTCTCTGAATTCTTATAAAGTAGGACTTTTGTACTGAATAGATTAAATTTTTTATTATATAAAAATAAGGCTTCTTTATATGTAAGAATAAAGTTGCGTAATATCAAATTTTTTTAAAATTTACTTTATTATAGAACTTCGAGCTAGATGTAATGACAATGACGGATATGATAAAAGTCTAATGGTAGTAGTTTTACCAAAAAATTATTATACATATCCCAACTGTCATTTTTCAATGACGTTTAGTATATAAATTTATTATCATCCTAAAAAAGGGCCATTAATCTTTTTACTATTTACAATATTATATATGTACGGTCCAATAAACTTGTTGCTCTACATCATGTATAGTTTTATAGCATTTGTCCTGTAGATTGGTGAGAGTGGAGGCTTCCTCGATTCTCAACTTCTCGCGGCTCTAATTTTCTTAAGCTTAATTAATACCCTCTAAACATTTATTTAAGCCAACTAAGCTGAAGTTGAAAGATAGTTGTCTAAGTTGGACACGTGTCCCCTTTGCAACAAACCTTATTTGACCATGAGCAATCATAACCTGCGCTCGCCTCTATGTTGCGTGCATCGCTAGCTGTTTTGGTTTTAGACTTCAACTTTATGCGCTGATCGCTACGCAAAATAACTGAGGGTGCAGAGTTCCGGGTTACAGCTTCGGTGCAGGAGGTAAAAAAAAAAAAAAGGAAATCGACTGACTTGAGAGGGAGGAAGCGTAGAGAAAAGGGAGAATTAGTATTTTAGTTTGGATTGTGATCTGTGAAATTTGTCTGATCGGTCGCTATCCTTTCGATTCTCGAATGCTTGTCCGGCATTAAATTCCCTTCCAATTCGCGATTTCTTCGCTGATTGGGTTTTGGGTTTAGAGTTTCGATCACAAGTGGGGAGGGAGGATCGATCGATAATGTTTTCGAATCATATACAAAATGGAATCGAGACGGCGAAGTTGGTGTGGTCTCGGATTCCGAATTCGGAGGACGGTGAGCTTGACGGAGTTGGGCTCTTGAGCACAAGTAACGGCAACGCTGTTGATAGCCTTGATTATGAAGTAATAGAGAATCATGCCTACCGGGAAGAGCAGGTTTTTATTTTTCTTTTTCGAGTTTTAGTACGTTTTGTATTTTTGACTCGTAAATCGAAGTTGTTTAGTGGTTTTTTGGGTGATCCATAGGCGCAAAGAGGGAAGCTATATGTTGGATATTACGTTGCAGTTAAATGGTTCTTTGCTTTGCTTATTGGGATCGGTAAGCTTTTAAATACCAATTATGTTATGTATATTGCCATTAATGAAGGGTTTTTAGCTTTTAATTCTTAGGTCTAAAGATTGAATGTTTTTTTGAAATGTTTAAATTTTGTTTTTGATTGTTTCTCAGGTACTGGGCTAGCTGCAGTTTTTATTAATCTGTCCGTGGAGAACTTTGCCGGCTGGAAGTTTGAGCTGACTTTCAAAATTATACAGAAGTCATATTTTGCAGGATTTATATTATACGTACTCATTAACTTCGTTTTAGTCTTTTCATCTGTATATATCATCACCCAATTTGCCCCTGCAGCAGCAGGATCTGGCATTCCTGAAATTAAAGGTTACTTAAACGGTAAGCTGGATGTATGGAAATGGTTTTTGTTTGGTTGGTGGGCTGTTTTGTGCCGGTCAAATTTATCCTAATTATGATTGATACGTGCAGGAGTTGACATTCATGGTATTCTACTTTTTAGAACCTTAATTGGAAAGGTATTGTTGGCACCTTGTGCTTTAAGATTTTAATTTGTTGGGTGCATTCTTTTCTGAACGTGTTGCTTATGTTTAATTTCACAGATACTTGGAAGCATTGGTTCTGTGGGAGGTGGTCTAGCATTAGGCAAAGAAGGTCCTCTAGTTCATACTGGTGCTTGTATTGCTTCCCTGCTTGGACAAGTAAGAGATCATTATGTGGATTTCCGTGTTGTTTAATATAAGATGTGAACATTCAGAATCTTTTTAGTGTTTGACTCAACAATTAGCTTTTATTTTACTGCAGGGTGGCTCTACAAAATACCATCTAAATTCCAGGTGGCCTCAGTTATTTAAAAGTGATCGAGATCGACGTGATCTTGTGAGCAGTCCATGCCTTATGAATTATGTTTACTTAAATATGGTTTCCGTTAGGATCTCATATATATTTTAGTTGCCTATTACTTCACTTTTGTAGCATTTTCACTAGCTGAGTAGTATAGCCTCAGGAAGGTAAAATGATCTGCTTACTATGTCTATCTAGGAAGCCGCAACTAAATAATTATATGACCTCAATGAAAGTGATGTTAGGTGCCAACGTATTTTGCTTTTTATGTTTGATACGTTGAGACAAGTATTTTTCACGGTATCTTAAGCACCTGCAAAATCAAGTGTGAATGCATCCCTGGTCATGCCTGGGTTTGGATTGCAGGTGGTTATGTGGAAATTTAATATCTTGCTCATTGTTCTGGCTATTTAAATAAGTATTAGAAGCAACTCATATTACTGCTTGAGTGCTGGAGTAACTGCTGAGTTTTTTTTGTGTTCGGGAATGCATGATAACTTTAATACCATATTTATATCTACTGATTCTTGTATTGAGAGAGTCTATGATGATCTTTCAGATTCTTCAGCAATACATATTTCTTGAATAATTTGCCTTTGCTTGATGTTTGAAAAAGGTGACCTGCGGCTGTGCAGCTGGAGTGGCTGCTGCTTTTAGAGCTCCGGTTGGTGGTGTATTGTTTGCATTGGAAGAGGTTACATCTTGGTAAGAAAGTTTTTGTAAGAACATTTGGTTAACTACCTTGACTCGAGAGCTAAGCGAAAAAGATACCGTTTCATTAATTTACTGGGTGTTGTTGTTATTGTTGTTATCTTGTATGGTATGAGGTGCAACAACTGCAAGGAAAACTTTTCTTGAAATGTTTTTTCATCTATATATAAAAGTCGCACAATCATTGTATGAATTTGCATTTTTGGATTCTTGAAATGTTTTGATTATTGTTTGTTAAACTTTTCTGTTCTGTACTGTTCAAGGTGGAGGAGTCAACTTATGTGGCGAGTATTTTTCACCTCTGCAATAGTTGCTGTTGTGGTGCGAACTGCAATGGGATGGTGTGATAGTGGGAGTTGCGGTCATTTTGGCTCTGGCGGTTTCATAATATGGGACATATCAGGGTTAATATCTCATCTTCAATATTATTATATTAGCTTATAGCCTGTATTGTTGTGAATATTGCATACTTATTTGTAGAATTTTTTATGGACAGTGCTCAAGAAGACTACTCTTTTAGGGAGTTACTTCCCATGGCTGTTATAGGAGTTATCGGTGGTCTACTGGGTAGTTACCTTTTGCCTTGTGTTTAAACTTGCCTCTGTATGTTTGGAACTCTTTTGTTCATGTAATTCGTTTTCTTTCTCTTGATTTTGCAGGTGCCTTGTTTAACCAGCTCACACTTTATATAACTTACTGGCGTCGGAATTATTTACACAAGAAAGGGAATCGGGTGAAGGTGAAACATCATTTTTTCATTTATTGACGAGTTTCTTGTATTTTCGAGTTTCTCGCATTCTGTCCTGTTATCTCTTGTTTAGTATTGCCTTCTCTTTCTACACTTAACTGGAGAAATGATTGTCCTGCAGATTATTGAAGCATGCCTCATCTCTGTAATAACGTCACTTATATCTTTTGGGTTGCCACTACTAAGAACATGCAGTCAATGCCCTGAAGCAGATCCCAATGTTGGTATTGAATGCCCACGACCTCCAGGAATGTATGGAAATTATGTAAATGTAAGCTTTTCATTGGAAACCTGTTTCTACCTATTAATATACCTCAGACATTTTCTTTCTGTGGGAATTTCTGTTTTCTTTTGTAACATGCATATTTCATTTGTAAATTTTGTAGTCCAATTGTTTTTTGCCTGTACTCATGACTTTGAAAGAAATTATAATTTTGACATTGAACCCAATTTTGGTCACTAATTTTAATTTTGAGAAAATTAACTAATGTGTTATATCTTTATGATGTTTATGCCTTATTCTCTCTATTATTTTTGTTCACAATGTTCCTGTTTTTATTTTTTGAACAAACGTTGATTATGACTTTCTTAACTTTCTTATGAGATGCTGCCATAGTGCTGTATTTCAGTGTGGTAAGTGTTGGTATGGATAGATAGGATGTTTACTGGGAACGTTGATGTTTGCTTTCTCAAATTCTAACCTAGCTTGTGTCATATGCAGTTTTATTGTGGAAAGGACAAGGAGTATAATGATCTTGCGACAATTTTCTTTAACACTCAGGTTTATTTAGAACCCCAAAAGCCTGTACTCTTTGTTCACTTTCTAGTCTTTGATGATTCCTTAAGATTTCTATGGTTTACTGTTTATTTTTTGCAATTTTGTGATCCAGGATGATGCCATAAGGAATCTTTTTAGTGCAAAAACCATTCACGAGTACAGTGCCCAAAGTCTATTAACATTTCTGGTAGCGTACCCATTTCCTATTTATGGAAAATATGGATTTCTTTTATGTTTACATTCATGCTTATCCCATTAAAATGACTCTTTTCCTGAAACCTTTCTTTGTTAACCTTTTTATAAATTTTGCAGGTTATGTTTTATGCCTTGGCAGTGATCACATTTGGTACTGCAGTTCCTGCTGGCCAGTTTGTTCCTGGGATAATGATAGGGTCCACATATGGGCGCCTTGTTGGCATGTTTGTTGTCAATTTCTACTCAAAGCTCAATATTGAGGAGGGAACGTGGGTATCTTGCTCTAATAATTTTGAATGTTTTAGCCCATGAGATTTATTTCACCAGTTTTAGATCTTTAGGACTAGATTAATGTATACCATAAAATCCTTCCTGTTCATTGTGACAACCTCCTATGATCCAGAAGTGGTTTTCCCTAGTTCAGAAATTCTATTTTATCTTAAGGGGTTGTGACTATTTTTGAAAGTTTTGATGAGGCATTATTGTGTTAGATATAGCTTCCATAGTGATGGTTTATTGTCATCTAAGTACCAACTTCCTTCGTCTGGTACTTCATACTCATGCGTAGCCATGAAATATTGCAACTGAATGACATCATTCTGAGTTTTGACTGTGATATTTGTATTCAATTAATGTTATGGTTGTCAAATGTTAAACTGAAGTACTGCCCATGATGTGAAAATGGCACCAATGATGCCTTGTGGAAACATCTTTTGTCCTGTTTATCAAACTTACTTTCCATGTTTTGCTTTCTTAATATCTTACTTTCCGTGTGTTGGATGCTTTATTCTCATTTCTGAAGTGTTCTGCTTTTGGTGAAATTTTAGATATGCTTTGTTGGGAGCTGCTTCGTTCCTTGGCGGTTCAATGAGGATGACAGTATCTTTATGCGTTATTATGGTTGAGATCACAAACAACTTGAAACTTTTACCTCTAATCATGCTTGTGCTTCTTATATCAAAGGTATACTTTGAATTCCTTTCTTAGATTTTATTTTTGTTGATGATTGCTTTTGAAATTACTGAAGTTGTTTTATGACGACAGGCTGTTGGTGATGCCTTTAATGAAGGGCTTTATGAAGAACAGGCACGATTGAGAGGCATTCCGTTGCTGGAATCTAGACCTAAGTACCAGATGAGAAAAATGACAGCTAAGGATTCGTGTGGAAATCAAAAGGTAACTTCTATTTGCATGTTTTAAGTTCTGGCTACAATTGCTGTTGCTTTCCATTTAGCTTTGTGTATCTCTAATCAACCCTCATGTAATGCTTGCATTTGAATATTATGTGGAGGGAACACTTGATTTTTGTTGATGTCTGCTTCATGCTTACATCCTTCTAAAAATTTTTGTTCTTGACCAATATGGATTTATGTCGAGGTTTTAAGTCCTGGCTTGTGGTTCCAAGTTACCAGAGGTAAATCATTGCACTTTGCCGTTAGGTTTATGAGATATACTTCTGCAATAGAAATTAAATGTTGACCTGAAATTCTCTGAGTGTGGCTTTGGAATTTTGGAGCTGTGGGGATGTTCTTGGTAGTGTATTGTGATGGCAATTGATAAACTGCTTCCTACATATATCCATATGCAAAGGCTGTCCTTGGTGGCCAGTTGTTAGTGCTGTAGCAAAAAAGAGCATGTATAACTTCTTGATATATTATAAGAAAAGGAGCATAACAGAATATTACCAAATTTGAGTGTTTGTTATGAGGAAGAATTATGCAATCATCCATAATCTATTTCATTTTGGAACATGCCAATTTTAAGGTTTATGCAACTCCTTTCCATGGGAGGTAGTTACGTAGGCTTCAGCTGATGTGAGGAGGGGAATTTTTTTAAAAGGGGTCGATTGGAGAATTGATTCAATCTCACTTTGAGTCCTGAACCCCCGTGCAACCGTTTATGTTTCTAGTTTCTGCCTTTGTCTCTCTCCTATGTTGCAATCTTCAACATATATATCATGTTGACCTTTCTACTTTGAAGGTTGTTTCATTTCCTCGTGTTGCTAAGGTAGCGGATGTGGTCTCAATTTTGCGGAGCAACGAGCACAATGGTTTTCCTGTATGAGAAGCGCCCTCCTTTCTTTTTTTCTTCTTCTTATTTTGGTACTTATGGATCTGAAGTTTTCCCTGGTTAGGTGATTGATCACTCAAGAAATGGAGAAACAATTGTAATGGGACTGGTTCTTCGCAGGTATTCCATACTCATTTGAACATCTGGAAATTTGTTGAAGCAAAGCATCTTTTTGATGGGCCAAAATAATTTTGTTGTTTGCTTTCATTGCAGTCATTTACTGGTACTTCTTCAGTCCAAGGTTGATTTTCAGCATAGCCCTATTCCAAATGATCCAAGAGGTGGATCAGCACCAATCAGGTAATTAGAAAATTTTCAAAATAATTTCAAGTTATTATTTTTTTTGAAAAATAATTTCAAGTTATTGTTGTATTAACTTGTGCTTTAAAATGGTGCGTTTCAATGACTCCAGGCACAACTTCAGTGAATTTGTGAAACCTGTTTCCACTAAAGGAATTTCCATAAAAGATATTCATCTAAGTTCAGATGACCTGGAAATGTACATAGATCTTGCTCCATTTTTGAACCCATCTCCATATGTTGTCCCTGAAGATATGTCTTTAACAAAGGTTGATGATTCTGCCTCTCTTTTATTTCATAAAGTGGTTTGTGCATTTCCTTTGTAATGAAATCTGCATGTTGCATATTTATATAGGTATATAATTTGTTCCGGCAACTAGGATTGAGGCATCTATTTGTTGTCCCTCGCCCTTCTCGTGTGATCGGTTTGATTACTAGAAAGGATTTACTGATTGAGGTACAACATTTTTAATTTTTCTGTTGACACTTGACTGGCTTGCAACATGTAATGACTGAACGGTTTTCTTGTGTTGTAGGAAAATGAGGACTCTGCCAATGTGGAGCTCCAATCAACTAGTGTAAGGTCTCTCTGCTGCTTTCTTCAAGATCTTTTTTTGAATATGACACATGCATGTCAGAGAAGTTAGTGAACAAGATTCTTCTCTATAAGCAATTTGCCATCATCGCAATGATTGTAATGATGATTAGCTTCTTGAAAATTATCAAGCTTTATTGATTTTGAGAAACGAAATAAGAGGGAAAAAAAAAGAGCCTGCCTGGTGCGAAGTTGATAGTATTGTATCTTACATGTCTGAAGCTTGTGAAACAATTAATCCTTGCGGTTTGCTCGTGATGGTCATCACTGGACTAAATGGTGCTAACTACATACATGTTACTGTAGAATGCTTAACATGGTTCGTTGCTGATATGTCCTGATCCTGACTTTGGATGTTTGTGTGCAGACCTCGTGGGCAGATTAACAGAATGTTCATTAGGGACACAGATGCTGATCGCCCACTTCTTAATGGTCTTCTCGCCTAAGATTGATCGAACACCTGGTTGAAATTTGCCCAACTTCCACTCCATATCACGGTTACAACTGCTATGCTGATAATCCTTGCTTGAAGACCAATGAATTCCATTTTTCTTCCATCTATTCTTTTCCCTCAACATCATAGTTGAATTCTTTAGCTTCGTAGGGTCCAACACCATTGAATTGTTTGGCCCGGGGGGTCCTCAGTCGCACCAATCTGGAACTTTTATGAGATACGTCCAAATGTAAAGGAAATATAGATCATCTGCAGTTTCATGTCTTTGATATATTTAGAAGGAAGAATAGCATCGCTAGGGTGGTTTAAATTTGGCATTTTATTCTCAGTTTTAGCAGACAGCCGTACTTGTATTATCAACAACTGAAAACTGATGAATGATTAATATGTGATCGTTGTACGGAGAGATTTTTTAAAAGTTTAGTCAAAATTTTCTCCTGATGGGTGAAGGAATCTTTGCATTACATGCTCTGTTACTAAAAGTCAAATTTCTCTCCTGATTGGTTGTCAATGATGAGTTGGCAACAAAATATTTTTCTGGGTGATCATAGCTCCTGATGTTCTAAGCATTGGAAAAACACGTACTGCTTCACTATCCTTTAATTTGGAAGCTTTGGACTAAAAGTATCAAATGGATACTTTGGATGTTTTGATGGAGAACCAAGTGGCCAACAACTCTCAAGCACTTTAATTAAAGTTGTCGAGTTTGCAAATAATTTGGATTATCAAGAATGGAAGTTAATTGAGGTCAAAAGTACCACTTCAGTTATCGTAGCAGCTTCATTTTCTTTACGAGTTTAAATCTTTGACAATAAGAAGCTAAGGTGGAATTTTAGGAATGCCAAATATCATGCATCAATTCCAAAAATAGGTTTAGCATCTATCGGGGCAAGGGGCGTAGCCTAATGGTTGAGAGCGAAGGTTGGCTTTAGCTAGGTCCCGGGTTTGATTTTATGTGGGCGCATTTTTTGTAAGAGCTTAGGGTAGTCGGGAGTTTTACCTGTTGGTGGCAGGCTCTGTCGGGATTTTTGGTGGTTGGGCTGCGTCAGTGGGGTTTCCCTCGAATTCAAAATAATCTATCGTTGTTTCTCACACTCCAAGTAAGAAAAAATAAATTTTGTATTGATTTTTTAAAATTCAATGAACTCTCCAAAATTAATTTGTTAGCTTATTGTCTAGAAAAAGAAAAGAATACAGACAAAAAGCATCTTATTAGCTAACTAAATCTAGCCATGACTCCTAGATTTATGATGATTATTTAAAGAAATTTTCATCTTATGAATATTTATTTAATTAACTGATCTATAAGATAAAACCTTAGATAGATGTATGTTATATATAAACTTATAACAAAACCTTAGATAGATGTGTGTTATATATAAACTTATAACAGATCATAGTTATGATATTTATGTACCATTTTTAAATTATTTTTAGTCGTTTTCCTATAAGAATGATATTAATAAAGCAAAAAAAACTAGCTTAGGTTATGCTTGTTATTTATTATAAAAGTAATTGATCTCATAAATTAAAGTATAGAAGTCTTTAAATAATCGTATGGGTAATTGTTAGATTTATAATTGTATAAATAATTCTTTAACTTAAAATTTCTAAATAATCTCATATAAGGATCGCTATATTTTTATTTTTGAAATTTTAAAATACTTGAATTACTAAAGGAACATCGTTTACAATGAGCAAAGAATAACAAAGCACACCTATACAGGAAAAACAAAAAAGAGAAAGTAGCCTTTCAAGCCACTATCACAGAGCTACTGTCATAATAAACAAAGGAAAACAGAACACTCAACTATCAGAATCAGTCTACATCTAGATCTTCCAACGTCTTCTAATAGCCAAACAAAAGTGATCCTGCATTCTATGGCCAATTAGGCAATTATGATCTCCCTGATCAAGTTAATAATATAATCTGCTAAATCGTATTTGGTCCTTTCTAATTGCTTGTAAATACTTCTATTGTAAATACGCTTGTAATATTTTGATATTACTTATATAAAAAAATGCTTGAGTGATTAATATAGAATTCATCTTCTTAAAGTTATTAGAGAATATTCTATTGTACTTAATTAATATTGATTCGAAAAATATTTATTTAATGTGAAATGCTACTTCTAAAAAATAATTTTTATATGTTATTAATATAATCAATTATTAATAATAGATAATTAATATGATTGGACTCAAATAAAATAGACATTAACTTCATACTCTATGTCTAGTTGAAATATTATGTAATAAAATGAATGAATTATAAAAAAATCATACATGAAAAAGTTTGTTTAAATCACTTTAACATTCTTAATATTTGAATAGTCATGATGCGTTGTTAAATATTAATCTAGATATATAGATTTAAATTATTTAATAGAGAATTAAATATAAATTAAACAAGTTTAATTTATCCAAACTTAAATATGATTAGGATCATAATTTATATCCAAGTCAATATATTTATGTACTTAATAGGATAAAGCAAGGTTGACTAGCGAAAAAGTAATTTAGTTAATTAAACTTGACTGTAAAGTTTAATAAATTTTATGATCAAATTAAAGATATTTGATAAATAAGGACAAATATTTAATATTGGATCTTATTTGAAAATAATTGGTATTTAATAAAAATTAATTACGATTATAATTGAATTTAGTTTTAATTAATTTCAAGTCAATTATCAAAAAAATTAAATCATATTATAAATAGGAATATACTCTAAAAAGTTCATGTATACAAATTTTGTTATATATAATAGAAGCGAATATTAGGTTAAAAGCATTTTACAAAACTTGAAATTGTCTTTTTGTCAACATCAATATCCACGTCATCAACAATAATAAGACTAATAAAAATTATTTTTTACATAGACTTATTCCTAATTAGTAAATAGTTTGTTTCCAAATAAAAAGAGAAAAAATTTGATGATGATGATGATGATGATGATGATGATGATGATGATGATGATGATGATGATGATGATGATGAGGATGATGATG
>JANIJH010000225.1:87185635-87198290 GCA_024520975.1 Erythroxylum areolatum | reverse complement strand
ATGATGATGATGATGATGATGATGATGATGATGATGATGATGATGATGATGATGATGATGATGATGATGATGATATTATTATTATTTATTTATTTTACAGGATTTTCTAAAAAATGTATATATAGAAAAGGAATTAAGTTGTTTAGGTGTCTCACTCAATATACTAAAAAGTAGATATTATTTCATGTTCAGAAACATTATAACATACATATATCTAATTATTAGATTATGTTCCACTTTCTTCTTCCCATTGAAATGGCTTACCAGGTCATCCGAATAATAATATCAAGTGATTGATGAGATAACAAATGCTATAATTATCTCTTTCCACTCCAACTGATACTCCGGTCATGTCACTCTCATCGGGACCTTGTCCTGAAAACGATAGTCAGCCAAGTGATGGTATTTTAGCTAATAGAATGAGACTGTTTGAACACATGAGACCGTAAACTCTGCGTAAACCACGACCATCTGAGCCAGATGCCTACTATTTTTGTCACTCTTCTTTCTACACGATACACGTGCCCTTCCATGCATATTCAACCACACGATCACGAATACAACGCCCTTCTCTCCTCCCAGCTGCTTGATTATATAAAATGACTTCTGCAAAAGCTAGTGAATGTCACCTTTTGGGAGTAACTGATTCTTTTAATCTTGTTTTTTGTTTGGCATTTTCATTCTTCAAGAGGACCAACAATGCCTGCTGTAGTAGTTGCTGACGGCGGTGCGACGCCGGAGTTTGAAGGCAAGATGACACCCACTGTCCTGCTATGTGTAGTTATCGCTGCTTGTGGTGGATTGATGTTCGGCTACGACATTGGAGTTTCAGGTTCAGTACAGTTTAAGATTTCTGTTTTTTTTTTTTTAATGTAAACTACGGATGCTTGCTGGATAAAACTCTTGATTTGTTCGTATGTCGAACCACTACTCAGGGGGTGTTACTGCAATGGATGATTTCCTGAAAAAGTTCTTCCACACCGTGTATGAAAGGAAGCAACATGCTCATGAGAACAATTACTGCAAGTACGACAATCAACTTCTTCAATTGTTCACGTCTTCACTCTACATCGCAGCTCTTGTAGCCAGCTTCTTCGCATCCTCTTCGTGCTCAAAGCTTGGCCGGAAGCCCACCATGCAAATTGCTTCAATATTTTTTATACTGGGTGTTGCTTTAAGTGCCGGTGGAGTTAACATCGGAATGGTCATCATTGGCAGAGTCCTCCTTGGTTGTGGAGTTGGATTTGCCAATCAAGTAAGAGTTTTTCTTTTTTTTTGGGTATGTAAGTAATCACGCAAAAATTTTCCACAGTTAAAAATGGTTTTCTTCCTTTTAACTGTTTTGCAGGCGGTGCCTTTGTTTCTATCAGAACTAGCTCCCTCCAAGCTTCGTGGAGCTCTAAACATTTCCTTCCAACTCTTTGTAACAATAGGAATATTGATAGCTAACGTGATCAATTTCTTTGCGGGCAAAGTTCATCCCCATGGGTTCAGAATTTCGCTTGGTCTTGCCGGTGTACCAGCACTGATGCTGGGCTTAGGTTCGCTACTCATTTATGAAACCCCAACAAGCCTTGTGGAGCGCAATAAACTAGAAGAAGGAAGGGCAGTACTGAAGAAGATCAGGGGTGTGGATAATGTAGATTCAGAGTTTGAATCAATAGTAGATGCTTGTGAGACGGCAAAGCGTTTTACTCAACCTTATCGTAGGTTGATGGACAGGGAAAGCAGACCACCACTAGTGATAGGCATCTTATTACAACTTTTCCAACAATTCACAGGAATCAATGCCATTATGTTCTATGCACCTGTTTTGTTCCAGACAGTTGGGTTTGGAAACGACGCCTCGTTGCTTTCATCTGTCGTAACGGGCCTAGTCAATGTCCTATGCACCATAGTCTCGGTGGTTGTCGTTGACAGGGCTGGTAGGAAGGTGCTGTTACTTGAAGCTTGTGTCCAGATGTTTATAACTCAGGTTTGAAAACATGCTAACACGATTATATACGAGTTTCATGGTTCTTTTATACGAAGTAATCAAGATATCCTACTGTGTGCAGTTCATCATCGGAGTTCTTCTAGTGAAAGATCTGAAACCCACAGGTAGTTTACCAGGTGGAGAAGCAATAGTGATCGTGGTGATGGTATGTCTATTTGTTGCAAGCTTTGCTTGGTCATGGGGTCCTCTGGGATGGTTAATTCCAAGTGAGACCTTCCCTCTTGAGACAAGAACTGCTGGTTTCGCTTTTGCTGTGTGTTCCAACATGTTCTTCACCTTTGTAATTGCACAAGCTTTCTTGTCAATGATGTGCCACATGAGGGCCGGGATCTTCTTCTTCTTCGCCGCATGGATTGTGATAATGGGATTGTTTGCTCTCTTCCTGATCCCTGAGACTAAAGGAGTCCCGGTGGATGCCATGGTCGACAGAGTATGGAAACAACACTGGTTCTGGAAGAGATACTTCAGCGACGAGAGGGGAAAGCCATGACCGTGATCTTTTCTTCTTGTTATCTCTTTTCAGATTTGTTTTTTCAAAGAAAGAATAAGCAGTTGATCCATTTCTCCTTACTTGTACTAGAATTGATCCAATTGTCTGATCACCAGCTTGATTTCATGATCATCTGTTGGTAGTGCGTGATCTAGTAGTAGGGATCCAAATTTTTCTGTTTCTTTTTTCAGTTAATTCAAGGCAAGAATTCAGTTTTGATCATCTTACAAGCGAGTTTACTAGTTTTGAATAAGGAATTGTTGATTGCATGGTACGTACTTTAGGAGAAGTAGGGTTATCAAATATTATTCTTGAAGTTGATTTATTAAATTACATGTAATAATTTTACAAATTTTATTATTTATTACGGATTTATTTAAATAATTCATTAAATGATTTGATCATTTTTAATACCAACTCTTAAATTTTCATATTTATTTTTAATTATTTTTATTTTCATTTATAATATATCTCACCTTTTTCTTAAAAAATTTAATTATGAAATATTATTTAAAAAAATAATTTTGATATTTAAAATTTAATTTAAACATCATGTGATACTTTAATTATCAATATTTCTAAGTAAATTTTACACTTAAAAATAATCAATTATAACTTAAGTGAAACAATTTGTAAAACATCCATTCATAAATAATAGCTTGACTCTACTTATTATTAACTATAACCATAAAATAATAACATTATCATATCCTAATGATTTATGCTTCAAATAGGTTAGGGACCCTTTCAACCTATAAGAACAAGGCTATCTATTACTAGATCTCTCTATAATCCGTATTTTTAGATGTTTCTGACTAAACAAAAATAAATAAAAAATTAAGTTTATTGGTTATCATATTCCATACATAGACTACCTAAAGAGCCTTTTGTAATTTACTGAAGTTTGGTAATTATCATTTGAACTTTGATAATCTAAAATCTAATGTTCTTTTTTGGAATTTAAAATGATAGTTAATTAATTTTGTTGTTGTTATTAGGCTTTTTTACGAAATTAAAAATTAAGGTGTTAATTTTTTTTATACACGTTTTAAATTTTTATAAATATGACTCTTAACATTTTAAGAAGTTTTTGAATACAATAATATAAATGGTTAATTATTAAAAGAAATCTATTTTTTTTAATTTTTTAATTATAGCCCGAATTTTAAAAAATAGTAAAAAAATTCATAAATTTTCAATTTATTTCAATTCTAGCTTGACATTAATCTCATCGTCATCTATACTGACATGAGTCAATCAACTCTTACTAATCAGACACGTCGATATTATTAAGAGGAGGTTGTCTGATTTGTAAAACGGCATCGTTGCGTAGCTGGATTTTAATTTTATAATTTGATTAAACTTTCGACTGATATTGATCATGAACTTCGAAATTGAATTGAAATTGTTTTAAGTGCTAACCAATACATTGATCAGAAACTCAGAAAATGACAATTTTGTTTAATTTCTGAAAAGTTCAAAATAAGTTATCGTCCAAACTCTACAAAAATTATAGGTTTGTAAAATACATAACTTTCCGATTGCGATCTCTGGATGTGTTGTACCGGTCCATGTGATTTTGCTTTTTGGAGATTCACTGGATTTTGAAAAAATCACCACCGCCTGTTGGTTGGCCAATGGCGAAACACCGATGGCGATGGGTGTTAATGAACCCCACACACAGGAACAGAGGAAGCGATGTGATGTTTGAAAAATTGGAAAGTGGATGTAGCGTTGTGCGTGCGGTATGGAGATGCCCATCAACGTCAACTTATTTTGTTTGATTTCTAATTATCTGTCTTTAAGGAACAGATCCTCTGTTCAATATTACTCTGTCTTATTTTGTTCATAAAATTTCAACCATTTATTTTATAGGACTCACGCGGGATCCACGTAGAACCTACATAAAATTCACATAAATAAACGACTGAGATTTATTGGATACAATAAAACACCATAATCTTGGACAGGAGATCTGGACTTCTGTGATTAGGTTCTCTCTGTTGGTTGTGTTTTTGTCTGGTTTCTGTGTTGCGAATAATGCTACGGAGACTTCCATTCATGTCGCCTTGTATTGTCATTGGATGAAGTCCAGATTTTTTGTGTAATATTATTCTGTCTTATTGTGTTCAATGAATTTCAGTTATTTATTTATGTGGATCTCATGTAGGTCCCGTGTAGACTTCACATGGATCTCGCAAAATAAATGACTGAGATTTTATTAGACAGAATAAGACAGGGTAATATTAGACAGAAGATCTTGAGTGCACTAGGGAACAGATCCTCTGTCCAATATTACTCTGTATTATTCTGTCCATGAAATCTCAACCATTTATTTTGTGGGACTCACGCGGAATCCACGCGGGACCTATACAGAATTCACATAAATAAACGGCTGAGATTCATTGGACACAATAAAACACCATAATCTTGGACAGAAGATCTGGACTCCTGTGATTAGATTCTCTCTGTTGGTTGCGTTTTTTGTCTGGTTTTTGTGTTGCGAACAATGCTATGGAGACTTCCATTCATGTCGCCTTGTACTGTCATTGGATGAAGTCCAGATTTTCTGTGTAATATTATTCTGTCTTATTGTGTTCAATGAATTTCAGATATTTATTTATGTGGATTTCATGTAGGTCCCGTGTAGACTTCACGTGGATCTCACAAAATAAATGACTGAGATTTTATTAGACAGAATAAGACAGGGTAATATTAGACAGAAAATTTTGAGTGCATTGGATGGCGTTTGTAGTTCTCCCACACGCACTGCAAGCATGTCCGCACCGTCTGGTGTAGGTCGCAGGCTCCTTTTGCTTATTTTACATTGTTTTGTTCAATAACCAATCTTGTTCTTTTTTCATGTAAAAGCCTTCAGATTTGGAATCTAGCAAGTTTTGGAAATTCTCAATCAATAATCTCTTCATATTGTCTCCATCTTTGAGATGTAACCCACCTCCTTATTGCTGAACTTCACGATCTAAAAAGGAAACAAAACAAAACTAACACCCATTCGGTTTCTCTACGTTCAGGGTTATTCGGAAGGCAAAACTCAATACCCAACTATAATCGTACGATTATTTCAGATTGAGTTTTTGGTACTTTTAGGTTTCTAATTGTCTGGATTCAAAACTAAGTGAAATTTTAAGAAGAAATTATGGATTTAGGGATTTAAGGTGCCAAAGTGACAAATAAGCTTTCTCCAAAATCTAAACTGCGTCGTTTCATGTCGTCACTAATCATACAACCTTTTCTTAATGAAATTGACGTGTCTGATTAGTAGGAGTTTATTGACATGTGACAATACCATCAGCTTAGATAATAATAAGCTAATGTTTGGATAGAATTGAAACAAATTAAAAATTTATACATTTTATTACTATTTTTTAAAGTTTAGATTATAATTAAAAAATTGAAAAAAAAAATTGAATTTTTTTATAATTAACCATAATATAGAAAATATGAGGACTAATCTAGTATGCCACGAGATACAAAGAGCAATAATAAATACAAGATAAACTAAAAAATGTAGCATAGATTTAATCAATAATTAAAAAATTCAATCAATTTGGTCAATTAATTGTAAAAGTCTTGAATTACCTAATTTTTTTTGTTCGATTTTTAACTTTTCGATTCAATCTATTTTAATAATTTTTATTATTAAAAATCTATCAATTAATTAATTAATTAATCAATTATTATAAATTAATAAGTTTTTATAAATAAATTAATTTTTATTTAATAATTTTTAATTAAACTTTATTTTTTTCTATAATTTAATCATATTTTAAATTATTTAATTTTATACTTTAAAGGACAACTAATCAATATGATACTCACTTTTACTCTCGATCACAATGCAGTATTGTGTAATTGGATTACATTGAAATAATCTTCAACCTCTCGTAGAATTCACGAGTGACGCAGCTGTTAATCCCAACGAATAATGTACATTAAGATTAACTCCACATCGATTAATCACTTTGTCTTTGAAAGCTACGCTGAAGTGGAAGATTATAACCAGTGTTTTTGAAACTCATACCAGTTATTGAACCAGAAGTTTTACTGGTCACTAGTTTAATCGGTTTAATTAATTTAATCACCAGTCGAATCGACGTGATGATATAATTATACAATAATTATATTTAATTATATATAATATTAATAATATTAAAATATATAAAAATATACTAAAAAAATAAAAATAACAAAAAATAAAAATTTTATTGAACCAATGATCGAACCGGTCAAACCGGACCGGTCTGACCTATCAATTGACCGATTTTAACCGATTCTTACTGGTTCAATTGAGAACCAATTTTTAAAGATAAACTGGACCGAATAGCCGGCCGATCACCCGTCTCAAAACAGAGATTATAACCACGAAGGTGTTTCTTTGAAGAAGAAACAACACCATTACAGTTGCTTCGAGTTTTATTTCATGTATTAATGGATATCATCCATTTAGTTGGAATTTGTTTAATGTATATGAAATCATGTTGCAGTTGGTTTTAACAGGAATTTTTATCTGTTTTACTATAATTACTAAAAAAATAACGTTTTCAATCCTAATTATAGAGCTTGAAATTTAGTAGTTGCAATCAATGGATAACTTTATTGAACTATCATTATCTGGCAAAGTTATCTTAAACTTGCACATCTAAGGATACAAGCCTGTCAAGAGCAAAATTGCACATATAAAAATGGGAAATGAGAGCTTCATTATGCACAGGAAGTTTTGGTTTCTTTACTCGTATTCAAAACAAGAAGATATCAATTGTGAATCAAATCAGTGTTGTCCTCTAATTTGCGAAACCTGTTCGGATCAAGAACATTGATATCAGAAAGAAGATGGATACTACTGAGAAGAATACCTTCCCATCAAAGCTCACAGCTTATGCAGTCATAAGTTGGATTCTTGCAGCTTTTGGTGGGCTGATGTTTGGTTATGACATTGGGATTTCAGGTGCTCTTTCTTATTATTTTAAGCACAAGTTTAATGAACCAAACTTATATTAATCCTTTTATCGGTTTTAGGTGGAGTGACTGGAATGGATGACTTTTTGATCAAGTTCTTTCCAAGGGTCCATGAAAGAAAACTCCATGCTACAGAAGACAATTACTGCAAATATGATGATCAGAAACTTCAGCTTTTTACATCTTCGCTCTACCTTGCAGCTCTTGTTTTTAGTTTTGTTGCGTCCAAAATGTGTGAAAAATTTGGGAGGAAGCCCACAATTCTTGTTGCGTCAGGATTCTTTTTGGCAGGAGCTGGGCTCAGTGGTGGTGCTCAAAACATTGAAATGTTAATAGTTGGCAGGATTTTTCTTGGTGTAGGAGTTGGATTTGGAAATGAGGTCTGTACTCTTAATTCTTTTCAACAGAATGGTAATGTTCTTTTAACGATTTAAACATTTTTACATCTAGAAACCTTTTGCAGGCTGTTCCATTGTTCTTATCAGAGATTGCACCGGTTCATCGTCGCGGGGCAGTGAACATTCTGTTCCAACTGTTTGTTACCATAGGAATATTGATTGCAAATCTTGTGAACTATGGCACAGCGAAGATGCATCCAAATGGGTGGAGAGTATCTTTAGGACTGGCGAGTGTTCCGGCTGCAGTTCTACTCGTAGGCTCCGTAATCATTAGTGAAACCCCAACGAGCCTCGTTGAGAATGGAAAGGAGGAGGAAGGATATGAAGCACTTAAGAAGATCAGAGGGGTGAGTAATGTTGATGATGAATTTAAGCAGATTAAGAACGCTTGTGTAGTGTCCCAACAAGTGAAGAATCCATTTAGAAGCCTTATGAAGCGCGCTAGTGTTCCTCCTCTAGTTATTGGCATATCGCTTCAAGTGTTTCAACAATTCACGGGAATCAACGCTATTATGTTTTATGCCCCCGTCTTGTTCGAAACTGTTGGATTCAAGAACGATGCTTCACTTTTGTCTTCTGTGATCACTGGAACTGTGAATGTTTTGAGTACGTTGGTCTCGATCTACGCAGTGGATAGGATCGGGAGGAGGAAGTTGCTTCTTCAAGCTTGCTACAAATGTTCTTATGTATGGTATGATTATGAATATTCTCTTCTTCAACTTGCTCTTATTATTATTATTATTACAAGAACGTATACTCATTCATTCGTTGTTATGCAGATTACTATTGGATTTCTTCTACGATTTGAGTTGACAGCAACAGGATCACTCACAAAACCAGTTGCAGCATTGATTGTGGTGCTAGTTTGCTTGTTTGTTATGTCGTTTGCATGGTCTTGGGGTCCTCTTGGCTGGTTGATACCAAGTGAAACATTTCCAGTAGAGACAAGAGCTGCTGGCTTTGCCTTCGCAGTTAGTACCAACATGCTCTTCACCTTCATCATAGCTCAGGCTTTTTTATCTATGATGTGTCATCTGCGTGCCTATATTTTCTTCTTCTTTGCCGTTTGGATACTTGTAATGAGTGTATTTGTAGTCTTCTTGTTGCCCGAGACCAAGAACGTACCTATCGATCTCATGGCTCAAAGAGTTTGGAAGCAGCACCCAGTTTGGAGAAGGTTCATGAATTGACAGAAGTTTCAGGGCTTCCAATTCATCGTACATTTCAAAGAGAAAGTGATCAATCCATGCGGAGCTAGTCTTAATGTACATATTAATTGTTTTTATATTACAAAAACAGCTGACAGTTGTGTGATTCTTAAGACTCTGATGGAGTTAAAGATGATTCAATGCAATTGCAATTTATTACGTACCCTTCATTTCTGATGAAATATGTACTCCATTTTACAATTCTTCAATTGATTTCAATAACTCAAAACTTATTAACTCCATTTCTTGGTTGAATTTGTATGAAACATGTAATAAAAATCTACAATACACTTATCAAATCAGTGAGGTAGCACAAAGTCTTAACAAGTTACCAACTAAGCGGAACCCAACACCAAGGTTGCTAGAGCAGCCATTGCCAGGGCAAGATTACCAGGAGAAATTTTCAGTTCCTGAAGTGACATTGCTCTGTTCTTCTGGGATGGTTGACCAGGACTTTTGACAGAGGGAACTGGTGGAGAGGGTGGAGTGGAAGCGGAAGGAGATGAAGCTGGGACCTGATGATCGCGAGGTACATTGATGTCGACCTTCTGTCCAGCTTCACAATGGCCGGATTTACCGCATATGAAATAGTGGTGACCTCGAGTTCTAATTGTAATAGAGTCGTTCCCTGTGGTGTAGGTAGCTATAGGGGCGGAGGTGTTGCATGCTCTATACATGGCGCGAGTCACTCGCATCACATTGTGGGATAGAGGATTGTACTCGAAAACTGAATCAGCCGCAATCAGAATGTATATGGAGGTCAATTCGATATGCATATAAGAAGAAGAAGAAGAAGAAGAAGCAGCAGAAGAATCTTACTGACTGTGTCACCAAGTTGAAAGTTCTTGGTAGCTGCCCACTGTTTGTAGTTAACATTACCTACGTTGGTCCATCCTGCAGCATCACCAACTTCGTAAACAGTTGCATCAATAACCTGCAGCATCAGTGCCAATAACACATGAATAGCCAAAGTCCTCTCCACCAACTCCATTGCCCTGAAGATCCTGTGATGTTGTAGTACTGACTACTGAGAGAAACTGAGGAGACTTGTTAAAGCTTTGGCAGTTGCTATATAACAATCTCACGGACTCACATAGGTTCTTCAGACATCATTAAATAGTCACTATAAACCTCAGATCCTGCCTTTTGGTTGTTTCAACAGACAATTGTATGAATCATCAATCATTGCGTGTATAAATTCATGACCTATTACTTTCTAATATCATTTTTCTTTGAATTTTTATGTATACAGGTTTGTACTTATTGTTGGTTGGATCTAGAGTTGAAGCATTGCATATGGTTCTACACCAATGGTTTTATCTTTTTCATTAACGAATTGTTTCATCTTATCATTCGAATATGCATTCATCGATAAGTTTTAAGAACATTAAGCTTCAAGATGACAGTTCATCATAATACTGTACAAGGGGAAAAACCAAAGTAGAAAGGGCCATTTCGTGTATCATATCAAAGAATAGTTTCTTTAATTTTATCATTCTTAGGGTTTCAGCATTTTTGGTACTAGAAGTTCCCTGTCAACCGTCACTAATGCATACTGAACTGTCAGCTTTGGTCTCATCGATCACTCTTGTTGGTTCTATTAATATTATTTTTAGGAATTTGATTCAAACTCTTCATAGGAAAGAACGTTGGGAGTTTTGATCAACATAAAAATAATAAAAATATGATAAAATATAAATAAATAAATTTTTTATTGAAAATTTTAAAAAATAAATAAAATACAAAAGTTACGTGTTACCTATTCAAATATTATTTACATAACAATTCAATGTAATTTTAAACTTAAATCAAACTAATTAAATTAAATTCAAATTAATAATTTATTACAATTATCTTCAATTATTAATTTAAATCAAATTTAATCGGTCAAATTTAAAAATTGAGTTAAATTATAATATTAGTGATATTTGATTAGTCCAAGTTTGTTATTCATGTGAATATTTCATTATTATTTTTAATTTGGTTTACTATAAGTAGTTTTTTAAAAATTTAAAAACTGAAAGAAGTTTTATTCAAAAATTTTAAAAATAAATATATTTTTTAAAATTTCTTAAATTATAAAAATTTCCTATTACCCTAAAAAAAGTTTGGGTGACAATGAAAGGTCTTTTAAAAATGTAACAAATGTTAAAAATGCGTTTAATTGATTCAACATCAATAAACCTAGAGGAGAGACTTCATCTTTACAGTAACATGTTACTTATGCAGGCCCGACTCTAGGTAAGAGTAGGAAGGACATTTATATAGGACCTGTTGGGCGCAGAGGTTATTTTTTTGAAAAGAAAAAATAAAATGAGCAAAATAGACCTATAATATTTAGCGTGGTTCACCCTTAACTTTCAGCTATGTTTACGGACAAAACTCAGAATAATTCTTCCACTATTGCAAATAGTAAGTATACAGAGATAAAACCAAAATAGTGGCTTACAAGATATTTCCTAATCTAAAAATACTAACCTTACTATTTTGTCACTCACCAACCCTTTAGAAAAATATTTCCTAACTTTAGAGCATTGTTTTGCTCTGGTTTTATTCTGTTTTTTTGTTGTGATTTTTGATGAAGTAGGGAGTGCATTATATAGGCACTTCGCCACGTGAGACACTTGCCTTGCAATTGTCTTTCTTCTTATTTTCAACTAATATAGAATGCGGTATCGATTTCGATGCCACAATTATGGAACATGGCGTCCCTCCATATGAGAGGGACTCATATCCAACCAATCTCCCCCTCCCGATTACATGAAGGGCTCTATCATGCCTGCTACTAATCGACAATACTCAAACTTACCTCTTGGTAGAATCTTGGTTAACATGTCTGATCCATTTTTATCAGTATAGATCTTTTCAAATTGTAATTATTTTGTCTCCATCGTATCTCTGATCCAGTGATATCTCACATCAATGTGTTTTGATTGTGAGTGAAAAGAGGCATTCTTACTAAGGTGAATAACGCTATGACTGTCACAAAACAACTGATACTATTATTGCTTGATACCAAATTTATTAAAGAACTTCTTCATCCGTAGCAACTCCTTACAGACTTCCGTTGCTGTAGTAAACTCTGTTTCAGTTGTCGAAAGTGCAACACACTTCTGTAACTTTGACTGCCATATCACAGTTCCCCTTGTAAAAGTAATCAAGTAACCTGATGTAGACTTTCTTGAGTCAACATCTCCAGCCATATCTACATCTGTATAACTAGCTAACACAGGTTCTGTTCTTCCAAAATATAAGCATATTTTGGATGACTCGTGAAGATACCTGAGAATCCACTTGACTACAGCCCAATGTTCCTTTCCAGGATTTGAAAGGAAATGACTTACAACTCTAACTGTGTGAGCAATATCTAGTCGTATACAAACCATAGCATACATCAAACTTCCAATTGTTGAAACATGTAGAATTCTGGATATTTCTTCCTTCTCTTCATCTGCAGAAGGACACTCTCTAGAACTAAATTTAAAGTGATTAACAAGAGGACAACTAACCACTTTAGCTTTGTCCAATTTGAATCTTTGAAGTACTTTATCAATGTACTTCTCTTGTGACAACCATAATTTCTTGG
>JANIJH010000225.1:87127005-87143898 GCA_024520975.1 Erythroxylum areolatum | reverse complement strand
GGCAGTTGTTTCTGCTGGTGCCGCAGCTAGCAATATTAAAGGTGGTGGCTTGCCTGCACAAGGTCTTGTTCATGCCCAGTTTGCTGCTGCTACTGCACAGTCCGCAGGAAAGGCACATCAACTTCTGTCTGCTAACTTTCCTTATGGACATGCCGTTCCGGCTGCAGTTCAGGTGAAACCCGCAGAACAGAAACAGCAAGCGGGGGAGTAAAAGGATTTATTGGGTTCTCGAGCCCCAGATGTGGGTGTGAAAAGACAACGACGGTTGAATAAGATTGGAAACTTTTGGAAAGCCTTTTAATGACAATGTCAGCACTCTCCTGCTGAATGAGGAGATCTGAAGGAGCTGGGGAGGACTGAATGAAGGGTGCTGCAACACACAATTTGGAATGAAGGTGAACTTGTTGGGAAGGTATGCAAAACGAATATGTGGAATGTCTTTAGCCAGCAAAATGTGTATTATTATCTTGTATACTTTGTTTATAATCTGACGGAGTTAGATGATTCTCAAGCCTCTGATTACAAGAAGAGGAAAAAAATATAATTGAGATGGGTTTTCGTGACAAGAGGATGGGGCATAAAGTAAGGTTGTCAAACAAATTATTTTGGTAGGACCCAACCTATTCTTTTTGTTTCTTTGTAATGGATGGTACTCACTCAGATGTTAGAAATTTTCTTTTTCCTCTTAATGGGAGAGGGATTCCATTTGCTACAATGAGCAGTTAGACAGTTCAATCATCTATCAACAGTATGAACATTATATATGCAGTCTGGCAAATATAAGAGTTGAACTTGAACTCCTTCAAATGTTCAAATTGTCCTCCTGTTTACTCTTTTATCTTTTCTGCTGGATTAGCTCGTGTACCTGTGAAACAAGAAGGGAATGTTATTATACAGTTGGGCAGGGTTCAAGCATGTATTAGAATTGAGACACAGCTCGGTAATTGTCATAAGGGAAAGGCATATGGGCATGGAGAGGCCCCTTGCCATGTAAGTCATCAACTGTACATCAACATCTCACTGACCCTCGTTTTCAATCAATTATTATAAGAAGACCCTTTATACCAAACTTTCACTACAAGTTTTGTTTGTTTATCTTTTCCCAGACATATAGAAAGCTGCCTCTAAATGGTCATTGCATTATAGGGCTTATCCTTAGATCTAAAATCTGAATTTATAAATTGGAGACAAAGTACCAATTTAATAATTTAACTTTGTGACAGTGAGAATTGCTCATTTGTGATTTATTAATTGTGTATTAATGTATGACATTATATCTAGTTAAATAATGGATATTTATTTTATTTAATATTTTATTTTTTAGATAAATAATTGAAAGTGTTAAATTTTAAATTTTAAATTTTAGTGTTCAATTTTTTAAAATTTTCAATTAAATGTCTAAAATTATTAGACAACTAAGTTAATATTAATCTTTTGATTAATCGATCACATTAATATTAATATTAACAGAAAGAATATTTTGAATTTTAAAATCGTAAATACTTAATTAAAATTTTTAAAAATTATACATAAAAAGTTTTAAAAATTAAAAA
The DNA here is from genome assembly GCA_024520975.1 of Erythroxylum areolatum. NCBI lineage: Eukaryota > Viridiplantae > Streptophyta > Magnoliopsida > Malpighiales > Erythroxylaceae > Erythroxylum > Erythroxylum areolatum. The sequence goes on along the minus strand of JANIJH010000225.1, from coordinate 87,142,345 downwards.
ATAGTAATATATATATATATATATTTCCTTTTTCATTACGAAAACATAATGAAATATCCATTTCAATTGGTGGCTTTTTTATTCTTTTACAATAAACTCCAAAACATTCCTTTGGAACTTTGATTTTAAGGTCATTTAGCAAGACAGGGACATGGTGTATCCAATGATATAAGTCAAGCTTACCATCTAAAAGGTGGGACCTTTACACCAAAAACCAAGACTTTTGGTAGCCCTTTCACATGTCCTTTTATATAACATATTAACAAAATAATGCAACGATGCACTATCAGGATATGCATAAAAATTTAACAACCATAGTATAATTATTCTATAATAATAATAATTTAACATACACCATGTAAGGAATTTTTCGTTTTGTTAGAATTTAAAGAGAGTCATAATATACGTAACTTTTTTTATATATTTTTATAAAAAGATTGACTTCGTAATTTCAAATGTATGACAATGTGATTACAGAAGAATAATTTTGTTGATAATTTTAAATTTTATCCTAATTTTTAAGTTATATTTTTAAATTAGAGTATAAGATAAGTAGGGATAAATGATGTCTTCTTTATATATTTACATCTCCAGCATCTTTTGTTATTAGTTTTTCAAATTTTAATTGGTATTGTTGTTGCAATCTAAATAAATTAAGATTGCTCATTAACATCTTTATAATATTTTAATATATTAATAATTTTTATTATATGCCGAATAAATTAAGATAGGTCGTTAACGTCTTTATAATATTTTAATATAATAATAATTTTTTATTATATGTCAATGATAAAAAAATGTTAGTCTTTATTAATAAATTTTTTAGTTAATAATTTAATATAAATTTAGATTTGACTAATTTTTTTAATTTTAAATTAAGAACTTTGAATCCATCTTATTTTAAGTTAAATTTTAATTCCAGACCGGTATTTGTATTAAAAAATTTGCAACTCAATTTAAAATTAAATAATTGTTGAATTTTGAAAAAAAGGCAATGATTATTTATAAAAAAAGAAAAAGACAACTATCATTAGTAAATTATTATGTCATAAGACAAGGACTTGGGATCTGCCACAAGAAAGAGATTGGCAGATATTGAGAAATACAACAATTAATTAATTAATTTTAAAATCATCCCTTCCTCTCTTTTTCTTTTTTCTATTTCTTTATCCCATCTATCTAATACTAAATATTTAAAAGTGATGCAAGGCGCTCTAGAAAATTATATCCTTTTGTAGATGACTAAAAAATTTTAATTGGTTCGACGGATTCAAACACAAAAAATTTTAATCTACTAATTTTTTATTTCATTATTTAACTTCCTGGTTGGGTTTCTTTAATAGATTTTGTTATTAAAAAATGATCATTTTATTAATAAATTATTCAATTTTTTTTAAAGTGATAAATTTTTATAAACTAAAATAAATCAATTAATTTTTATTTAATATTTTTCTTTTTTAATTAAAACTTCAAATTATTCGATTAGTAAGGATGATCTTTTTCGATCATATATCAAATTCTTTAATTTTGTTCAATCTTTAATCAGTTTCATAACCATATAACATCAGTTGAATTTTTTAAACCTTAAATTTCTTGTCTTATCAATTTAATTATTGGTCTAGTTTTTTTTTTAATGTTGCTATAATATAAATATCCAAAAATGACATTATTTAAATGAAGTAATTATATTTTCTTGATGAGACAAGTGAATAATTTATATAAAAACACAAAAATATATAAATAAGCAACGAAAGAAAAAGAAATGAAGAGAAATAAAAAAGAAAGAGAAGATGATATAAAAAGATAGAAAGAAAAGAACAGAAAACAAAAATATAGGCTAAAAAAAAGAAAATGTAAGAAGAAAAATTATATAGAAAAAAGAAAAAGAAAAAAAACATATATACAAGCATGTTTTTTATCAATATTTTAAGAACTTAACTAATTCGACCGATTTATTAGTGAAATCCTTGAACTTGTTAATCTTTTGGTTAAGTTTTTCTCCAATTTAATATAATTTAATGATTTTTGTTGCTAAAATATATTAGTTTATTAATTAATCACCTATTTTTATAAACTAATCAATTTTTATAGATTAAAATAAACTAACTATTTTTTATTTAAGCATCTCTTTTTTAATTAAATTTTAAATTTTTCAACAAATAAGGATAATTATTTTGAAAACTTTCAATTTAATCGATCTTTAAAAATTTTAATACTAATTAAAATTTTTAAACTTTAAATCTATATATTGGTTACTTGTTTCGTCTCCGCTATGTATGTTTTGTTTAGAAACCTATCCACTCAAACTTAATATGCTTTAATATAATGGGAGGCTTTAGTTATTAAACATTGGCATGATATACTTGAACGGTGTCTTTTCTAAGTCTTTTTCAGGAGACGTATTCTTATTTTAGTTCATTTTGTTTGATACGAAGATCCAATCTTAACACCTATAAAAAATAAAAAGAGATATTATAAAAACTATTTTTTAATTTGTAAAGACTTATAAAATATTAATAACGATCCTAAATTTGCGGACTAGAGAAGTAAAAGCAATCTAATGCCAAATTTGAAATTGTAATAGGCGAAAGACATATTCAAGATTTACGAAGATCTAATCTTATATTAAAAATATTGTCCATCAACCATAAACAAGTTTTCATCGTATCATATATATGGACTACCAGAGGAATTATATTGTGTTGTCTACACAGTACAATGACAATTATTAAATTTTAATAAAATTATTTATTTTTTATTATACATATCTATTGTCATAATTTGGGAGTTAGACCCTTTTTAGATGGGTTTATATCAATAGAGCTTTTATCAGTGAAATTTTTATTAGTAGAGCATTTTTTAGAAGAAATTTTCTAAGAAACTAGTTGACTGTTTGGTTGTCAATTAAGAAAATAACTTTTTTGAAATAACTTTATATAGTAGACTATTTGGTAACATAAAAATAAAAAGCATATTTATTAATTTTAACTATATTTTATTTTGTAATAAAAATTATTTATGCATATAAATATTATTAATTAAACAATGTGCAAAGCACAATATATTAATTATTATATAATTTTAAAATATATGAAAATGTATCTAACCAAATCTTTTATATAAATTATAATATAAGTAAAACTAATATAAAAATACATATTAAAACATATAAAAAAGTTAAATAATATTATATAAATCTCAAAATAAATGTAAATATGAGTTTGTGAATATTGTAAAAATTATATGTAAAACATAAGGTAAAATGAAATAAAAATATGCTCATTAATTTATTAAAAAATCTACAAAAAATGTACTTTTTTTAGAAGTTTCAAATAAGCTTTTTAAAAAATTATATTTTGTCTGCTAAATAAATTATATTTACTGAAATAATATTAAACACTAATTTTTTAAAAAATAACTTTTACCGTGAAAAAAAAGTTTTTATTCACCTTCAAAGAGTTTAATCAAAGAGGGACTTCGTACATTAGAGTAAGATTGAATAATTAGGAGTCAAAGCTTAAACGAGAAGTACGTGTGACGAAGCTTTCTACATTTTAACTAATATTGCTTGCACGTGGGTCCACATCCACGTGGCACATTAGGCACCAAAATTTGAAAAAAGAACACAATCCTTTTGTCCATACCCAAAAGCTCGAATCTTCCGAATTCAATACAAAGATTGATTATTGGTGTCTTTCTCTGACTATACAACTTATTTTAACTCACTTCCGCCTAATTCAGCCTGCCTGTGGTGTGTCACTATCCCAAGTAGGAGAATTAATAATCACAATGGTTTGGGTTAGGTCAAAACAATCCAAGTTCCGATGTATTCCTCCAACAAAGACATGATACAACTATTTACTTCAAATTATAAGGTTTCTATAACACCTTTATAAATATAAATTAATATTCATAATTATACTAATAATTATATGTAGGATTAAAGCTGCGTATTATCAAACCTTTCTAAATTTTACTTTATTGCGCGACTTCGAATTAGGTGTGATGATGAATTATATTAATAATTTTTTATAAATTAAAATTAATTTTATTTAATATATTAAATATTTAACTAATTTTATAATATTTTAAATCCTATTTCTGCTTTTAAAAACAATGGATAAGATCATCTTAGGGTTTGTTTTTGTTATTTAATTAAGGAAAGAGGATGAAAACTTCTCAAAGTGGTGTAGAGTGTATTTCTCAATGTGCTTATATATATATATATATATTAGGGCATAGGTGAGTTAGTAAAGGACCTTTCTAGTTTAAGTGAGATCGTGGGTTTGAACCCTTCTTATACATGCAGTCGTTTAAAACTTGAGATCAGAGATTTTCTTACCGCAAAGGACCTATCCAGCTCAAGTGAGGATTAGTCTAAGCGTGGATGGCTTAAAGATGCCTTCTTATAGTTGGAACTCACCTAAAATACTTCGTAAATAAAAAAAAAATTGTGGTAGATACCATAAAGCCTTGTCCTACTTAGTGGATTTCGTTCATGTCATGAGTCATGACACATTTTTTTGGTAACAAAATTTTAAATGGCTTATTTAATAATTTAATTATTTAACATTAAATAAAAACAAATTAATTAATATTAATAGATTAAGCATGTTTTATTATTGATAATTATTGATAAATTATTCTAATTGGATTTATTATTAAATTAAGTTTGATTAATTAAAATATTATAGTTTAATTGAAAAACGTGGAATACCATACTTGTTACTATACTTTCGATTCCGTGGACATAGGTGAGATAAGTGAACTAGTTTACATTATTTATTATTTAATGCCCCCTCTAAAGCTTGACAATTATTTAATTGGCTAAAGCTATAAATGGGCAAATAGAAGAGTCCCAAGTGATTCTCTTTCTTCCTCTGTAGTGAAGACTAAAGACATAACAGCTATTACTGACGGCTAAGGGTCACTAAAACAGCCACGTAGGATAGGCGATGACGTCCTTCCGTACCAGCACACGTGGCATTTTCTCCGGGACTTCTCCTTTCCAAAAGGCGACAAAAGAAAGGGGAGCAAGTTGTCAAGAAATCTGTGGGCCCCGCGTGTGACGTGGTAACCTTGATCTCCCCTAAATTAATTCCTCTTTCCCTGGGTATTGATAGAACGACGGAGAGCGCTGGGGCTTTAAACAAGGTGAGTATCTGATTGGATACAAAATCAAAAGAAGCTGCCCTCGCCACGTCATCGGATAATATCTAACCATACGGTAACGTTATCTCTTTTTTTTTTTTTTCCCCTGTCTTTAGCGGAAAGATATTTTTTTTACTGGGCTTTTTGTTCGTTCGTGGGGAAAAGGGGAAAAAAAAAAGAAAATGGTGGATGCGTAAGCGCTTGTAACGAGATCCGAGGCGAAGAATAAGTTAGGGTAATTGCCTACGTGTCAATTTAGTAATCATGACACGTCACGAAAACGACGTTCCCACGCAGGACTGGTCTGCTTTTTTAGTTCAGTGCACTCGCGGAATGCGAATCTCCACCATAAGCGCGTGCATTTATTAAAAAAAGCGCAAAACTAGAAGCGTTTGTTTTTATTTTTTATTTTTTATGTTTGTTGCTTTTTTTACTGGAAAGTGAATTTTGACCGAGCCAGTCCTCTTTTGTAACTTCTATTTTCTTTTGTTTTTTAATATGTTATTATTGCACAGAGCGGGGCCCAGTACACGTCACCGTCTATAGTAGTGAACGTGACGAGGAGGCGAAGGGGGACGAAATAGTATCCAGATAAGCAGCTACCTAGCTAATTCATGCGGGTCCCACGGTTCTCGGAAGTTCCGTGATCATGGCTCGGGTTGACATGCTCCGCCGTCTGATTGGAATGGAACCGACGGTCCAGATCAGGCTCAGTGATCGAAATCGCAATATCGAACCTTGCGATTCGGTGCCAGCTTGGATTTGTTTTATTTTTTTTCCTGTAATCTGGACCTTTTTGTTATTAGTTTATTCCGAGGTGGTGTGGGTGTGGGTACCTTGTTTTCTTTGAGAAAACGAAAGTACTTGCCACGTAAAGTTGTCATCCAACGGCCAAATATTCCTTAGAGCAGATCTCATCCGTTAAATTCCCTTGCCTTCGGTGGCTTTTGTCGTGGGGACCACCGAGCTCCTGAAAGATTATATCTAGCGTAAATTACCCTCACTAACCCCCCCTATTAAATTAAGACCGCCTCCATTAAACAAGTAATATTTACCACTTCATTATTCTTGTACACGAACGCCGGATTTCATACAGAAAACAAGAATCGCATGAGAAATGCGTACATTAATGAAATTCAATCCTTACATTAATATCTACAAATTAGTAATGCCTTGAATGGAAATATGTCTTTAAAGGATAGAGTTTAATCTGCATTAATAAAGTAAAAAAGGAATAATTTTTAAAAAGTAAAAGATAAATTGGAAGTAAATAAAAAAAATAATGTAATATATATATATATAGATATGTATGGCGTATGAAGACATCATATTTTGGGAGGTTCTGGATAGGGTACACATTGTATTATAATATTACAGATAATATTTTAATATGAAAATCTAAAATGAATAAATAATCACAAACATTATTAAAATAATACCTAATTGGGATAGAGAGCGAGCAAACATGGATGCTTGGAGGTTAAGAAAAAGTGGGACGACACGTGGACATGTAATGAAGAAAAGGCAAAACAGAAGTTCAAAAGAGAATAAGGGTATCCGACGGACTTCATCTCTCCATGTCAGCCCTGGTCAATTGTGTCCGTCAGATGCGTTGTGCAATGGAAGGCTGAGATGTGGCCTTGCATGAAATAGGAAAGATCACGGCCGTTGACTAGGCCTTGGAGTGGGCTTCATATAGCTGAAGAGATGAGAAGACGAGAGTCAGAAAGACAGGTAGAGAGATAGAGAGAAGGAGAGATAAGTGAAAAGCTCTGTGTGCTGAAAGGATCAAATAGGTGCATGGTTTTCGGAAGATGGGAGATGGGAGTAGTGAGAACAATCTAGCTGATTCGGTGAGTGAATAGAGAGGTAATAGATGGAACGAACCAGAGACTCTAGGAGAATCACAAGCAATGGGTTATCTAGGAGAAGACCACGAAGTAGCAGTATCAGGGACTCACCAGGTGTGTGATTTTTCTCATCAGATCCAACTATTCTCAGATAAGCGGACCTTTTCTTTTCTTAACGGGGAGTTTGTGTTTTTGTGTGTAGCAGAGGACGATGGGCCGGTGGACCTGCCGGACACCGCGAGGCGAAAGAAGGATCGAGATCGAGATCGGGATCGAGATCGAGAGCGGGACAGGGACAGGAACAGGGACAGAGATAGGGACAGAGATCGGCTGAACAGCCGGAGAAAGAGGCGGAGAGGAGATAGGTTGTTACACGGGACCAATAGAGAGGATGGGGGAGATTATAGTTCGGAGGAGAGTGTTAATGAAGAGGAAGACGAGGAGGAGGAGGAGGAGGAGGAGGATGGAGGTCCAGGGAGTTCCATGAGGATGCTCCCACCTAATCCTTCTTCCTTCTCGAATAACCACAATCATCTTCATCATCATCGCAAAACTTTCCCCCCGCCAGCAAAAGTTTTTAAAACGTCGCCATCACCCCCTACGACCGCGATGGTAACGCCGTGGAAAGCTCCCGATGAGATGATTGGCGTTTCAGTGCCTAGGAAAGCTCGGTCAGGTAGAGAGGTGGAAGAGAATTTTCTGTTATGGCCTAATAGAGGTTGAGATTTTTCAGTGTGCGTATCGTTCTTTGTTTGGCTAATGACTTAATGTTTCGCAGCGTCTACTAAGAGGTCTCATGATTATTGGGCTTCAAATGGTGGAGTTGGTGCGGAGCATAATCTCCGCCAAGCTTCTGCTTCACCTGTGAGATCCAGTGGTCCTTGCGCCACGGCGGTGTTGGCTTCAGCTTCCGCGTCGCCGGCTCCAGTCTCGCCCTCCTCTTCTAATGCTTCGGTTAAAAAGAAGATGGTCTTAGACTTTCCACTGGAAATTCATTTCTTTTCATTAATTTCTTGATAGGTTCGGTCTAATGAGTGAAAAATGTTTTTGCTGTCTCTAGAAGCCCAATGGTTCGAAGCAGAGACCGCCCAAATCGTCTTCAAAGTCTGCTTCATCGACTCAAGAGGAGATTGAGATGGAGATGGAGATCGCTCAAGTGTTGTATGGATTGATGAATCAGCCGCAAGGATCTTCAAGGCAGGATATGGTTGCAGGTGATGGCATGAAGTTTGATTCTTCAAAAGAAGTGAGCAACCACAAGCTCACTGCTGATGCTAAATCCAGAGTTTCGTCGCCGATCTCTAACTCTTTACCTCAGTCGTCTTCTATTCCATCAACTAATTCTAACTCTTGCGCTGCTGCTCCTATGTCTGCGATTGGTGAGTTTCTTTGGGCTGTCAAAAAGCTCAAAACTCAACTTCTCTTTTAACTTCTTCTCCAATGTTCTGTTCAGTGGCGGAGAAAATGGCGGAGAAAGAGAGAAAATTTGGGATCAAATCAAGATTCCATATTTTCATTCCAATTCCCAGAATCATGTCAACTTAACAGAACATAAAAGGTTCCACTTTTGGGGAATACTGACGAATTCTTTTCCCTTTTTGGGTATTGGTGAATTCTCATACAAATTTGCAGCACCGAAGAGGAAAAGACCGCGACCAGTCAAGGACGAGGATGAAAGTCCATCAAACTTCCCAGTTCGTAAAAGCCCCATTTCGTCTACAACCAAGGTGGACTTGGATCTGCCACCACAAATCGATAACTGTTCTTCCATCGTGGAGAAGAATTCAGCAAACCCAGTTGAAAATGGCGGAGTTTCATACGATTTGTTGGTCAATCACTCAGCTTCTACATCAGCAGATTTGCAATTACAGCCGGATTCTCTGAAGGAGAATCTGTTATCTGATTTGAAGCTGGTGACTGAAGATTCAGAGACTAAAGATACGTCTTTGACCAAGGAGGAGCCTGTGTCACCAAAGAAGGAATCTCCATCTAGGCTTAGATTGGAAGAAGATCGCGAGAATTTGGCGCCCAGTAAACCGTAAGATAGCATCCATTCCATTGACTTTCCTTCGCTTTGATTTTCTTTTATCCTAGGGTGATGTCCTATTCTTAATGGCTGGGGAATCGGCCTTGTTCTTTCCAGGAAAACTACGGCTTCTGAGATTGAAGGACAGCGAGAAGAGAAGTTCCAGATAGATCTGATGGTGAGAATTTATGAAAACTCAATTTTCTTAAAGTTTTTTCTGTGTTAACTTTTTTGTTTGTGTCGGTCTTACAGGCTCCTCCTCCGTTGAGATCATCTCCAGAAAGGGACAATGGGATCGATTTTGTGGCTGTAGATCCGAAAGCTGTGGCTACAGATGTTGAAACGGTGAGCGGGGACCACCAACATTGTGTTTTGTCCTTACATAAGCTCTATTTTGGTAAAAGGTGGAGACTTGAGAATTAATTGTGGTGTATTTATGATTGCTTTGTTTGTGCGCACAGGCCACGGTCAAAGAAAATGAGAAAGCAGTGAAAATTGGGAAGGAAGATATGAATGTGGAACTTGACGAGAAAAAGGCGAAAGTGATAGCAACAGAAGAGGTTGAGTCTCATAAGCCAATTGTTAACAATAAAGAGAGGAATATTGATCTCCAGCTGGATTTGGAGAAGAGTGATAGAGATAGTGGTACTATTACTGTTACTCGTAGTGGAAACAAGCCACAACAGAATATCCAGGAGCAACACCAACAACCCAATCCGGAGAAAAATGGTAATATTTGCATTTTCTTTTTCTTCTTCTTCTTCTTCTACTTCCCCCTTCTTTGGGAGACGACCGTACTTTTGTGTGGAAAATTTTATTCTCTAATTTTCTCTTCCCATTGATTTACTGTTATAAATTTGGTTTTTCCAATCTTCTTTTCAGTTCAATCAAGCTCTTTACCTTTGCCACTGTCTATGGCTGGCTGGCCTGGTGGCCTTCCTCATATGGGGTACTGTTGTGTTGTTTTGTTTTGTTGAGTTCATTATTAACTTCGAATTTCGAAAGTCGTACGCCAGTACTTTATTCCCTCGTCTCAGAAATTATCGCTCTTCTAATCAAGCAGATATATGGCACCTTTACAAGGAGTTGTGTCCGTGGAAGGAAGTTCTGTTCCATCTGCAGCTCTACAGGTTTGTCATTACATCGTCTTGTTGTTTATTACCCATTCCATTTTAATCTTCTGGCTTTCGTCGAGTGGATTGCATCTCAATCCTCTTTTCTTCTTTTTTATCCGAAAACTTGTGTAGCCTCCGCATCTGCTCGTTAACCAACCACGGCCACAGAGGTGTGCCACCCATTTCTACATTGCGCGGAATATTCACTATCACCAGCAATTTACAAGGATGAATCCATTTTGGCCAGCTGCGCCTGGTTCTGCATTACAGCTTGGGGCAAAGGCCTGTAATTTGAATGCTGTTCCCCCAACAGAAACGCAAGCTGCTAAAGGATTAAATACTGTGCAGGATAAGGGGCAGGGTCTTCCTTCCCATTCGGGTAAAGACAAGAGTTATCAGGCTGCCAACATATTGGAAACAGGTCAGAGAAAGCAGATCTTACTCCAGCAAGCTATACCGCCTGGAGCACCTAGTAATATCCTGGTATGATCCTTTCACTTCAGATTTAAGTAGTATTTGTTGTGTAAGCAGTTAGTGATTTTCCGGTTTTTGTTGAATTTCAGCACGGTCCTGCTTTTATCTTCCCTTTGAATCAACAACAGGCAGCGTCTACTAACTCTGTTCGGGCTACTGCAAAATCGCCTCTAGCTGCAGGAGGGGCTACTTCAAGTGCATCTAATTCTGCCTCAGTCAATGCCAGTTCAACAGCAGTAGCTACTGGTCCATCAATGAGCTTCAACTACTCCAATATGCCTGGCAGTGAACCGCCGTACGTAATATTGCAGAATGGACCATACCCTATTCCTATTCCTACACATGTAGGGCCAGCGCCAGCTTATAGAGGGACACATCCGCAGCCTATGCCCTTCTTTAATGGGACCTTCTATTCTTCTCAAATTCTCCACCCATCACAGCTTCAACAACAGCAACCCCCTCCAACACAGTTGCAGCAAAGCCAACAAGGACACCAAAACCAAAGTATTTCTAGTGGTTCCTCATCATCTCAGAAGCATTTACACAATCAAGTCAATCAGCAGAGGCCACATGGAAGTGTCACGAATGGAAGTAATGGGAATTTGCAGGGCTTTCCGACCACCAAAACTCAGACATCGCAATCATTGCAGCTTCAGCAGCGGCAGCAAGGCCAAAATGCCCCCCATCAGGCTCGGCTTGAGGGTGAATTAGGCAGTGAAGATAGCCCTTCAAGTGCTGATAGTCGAGTGCCTCGTGCAAGTATGAATATATATGGTCATAATATCACAATCCCCATGCACCCGCCGAATTTTGCTATGATGCATCCAGCATCAGTTAGCACAAGTGGTGGTGCCAACAATGCTGGTGGCAATCCTAGTGAGAAGAAACAGCTGCAGCCTCAACCTCACAGTACAAAGGCTGGGGTTGAACTTCTTCCTTCTCAGTCTTTTGCCATGTCATTTGCTTCCATTAATGGAGCTGCAACAGCTGCAGGCTTGGATATTTCATCCATCGCACAAAATCATGCTATTCTTCAAAGCCTTCCTGAGGCTGCGAGGCATGGCTATCACTATATGGCAGCTGCTGCGGTTGCTCAAGCAGCACAGCACAAGAAGAGAGAGAATGAATCTTCTGGTGTGGAAGATGAGAGAAAGTCCATGGCAGGTGGAAAGACTCCAGCAACCACCGGACAGTCGATTGCTTTTTCCCGTCCAGATCTGACAGATGCATCTGTTTCAGCAGCACCTAGCAACACTGTGATTGATAGTGCTCCGCGAAATCTTAACCTAGGATCTGCAGCTGCACGGACAACCAGTGATGTTATGTCAGTCGCTATGAATAGTACAACTACTTCTATGCAGCAGCAACTGCAACGGAACCAGCAACAGCCACAGCACCAGCAGATGGTTCAGCTTCAGAAGCAGCACTTATTGGCACCTGCTGCTACTGCTTCCACTAGAAGCAAAGCACCAACAACTAGTAGTGGAAATGTTTATACAGACCACATATCTGCACCATCATCAATTCCTGGTAAATTCCCGAATGCGCTCTCTGGCTTTCCTCAAGGTCTCGTGCAGGGCAGCAGTAGCCCATCTCAATCTCCTCATTGGAAAACTTCTATTAGGTCGTCCACATCCCAAGTACCTTCCCAATCTTTTGCGTCAACTTCACCATCTCTCAAAAACCTTTCCCATCAGCAAGGACGGACTCAACAAGGCCACACACAAATATCTTTTGCAACTAACTCAAAATCATCAGCGACTTCACAAGGCCAACCACCAGCCAATAGCAATCAGTCCCCATCTCCTTCAATGGGAGTGTGCTCACCAACAACATCGTCTGTTTCTAAAGGTGCGGGTGGAAGCCCAAGGACAACTTCCACCTCTACAAGTAATAAAGCGGGCCAGGCTTCTTCACTATCATCTCAGCAGACTAAGACAAACTCTGTGCCAACACAGAAGTCATCCCCAGTTGGGGGAAGGAATATTCAATCAATCCTTGGTCATCCCCATAATACTGTTCATTCATCTAGCTCCGGAGCTAAGCCACAATTACAGCAGCAGCAGCAGCAACACCAACAGGTACCAAAGCATGCATTGCCGCAAGCTCATATGCTGTATGCGAATGCGTACATGCAAGCTCAAGCTCAATCTCAAGCTCAACGTGCTACTAATTTATCAAATGCCTCTCCGCCTGCAAGTGGCTTTTATCTCCAAAGACACCATGAACAACAGCAGAAGCAACTGCCAGGATCATCAGGGGCATCAACAGGATTCCTTTCCTTGTGTCCTGTAACACTTTCAAATACTAGCACCAATGATCCCGCAAAGGCAGTTGTATCTGCTGCTGCAGCAGCTACCAATATTAAAGGTGGTGCCGGTGGTGGCTTGCCTCCACAAGGTCTTGTTCATGCTCAATTTGCTGCTGCTACTGCACAGTCCTCCGGGAAGGTGCATCAGCTTCTGCCTACTAGCTTTCCTTATGGACATGCTGTTCCAGCTGCAGTTCAGTTGAAACCTGCAGAACAGAAACAGCCAGCTGGGGACTAAAAATGTCCAGTTGGGGGTGTGAAAAGTACAAGAAGGTTGAAGAAGATCGAAACTTTTGGAAAGCCTGCCAATGACAATGTCAGCACACACAGGCTGAATGAGGAAGATCTGAAAGAAATGGGGAGGACTGAATGAAGGGTGCTTTTGTGCTGGAACCCACAATTTTGGAGAAAGAAGTTGAACTAGTTGGGAAGGTATGCAAACGAATATGTGGAATGTCTTTTGCCAGCAAAATGTGTACCATTCTCTTGTATACTTTGTTTATAATCTGACTGGGTTAGTTGATTGTCAAGCCTCTAATTGGAAGGGGAAAAAGGAGCATAATTGAGATCAGTTTTGATGACATGGTGGGCTTGTGCACGGCATAATCTAAGGTTGTCAAACAATTTATTGTTTTTGGTAGGGCTGAAAGGGAAAGAAAGTTGTATGATGGGAAACTAGGGAAGAGTTTTGCTTCTTTGTTAAAGGTTGCTAGTGATGGAGTACTCATACTTACTCAGATGTTAGAGTTTTCTTTTTCCTATTATTCTTAGTGGGAGTCGAATTCCATTTTCTAGACGAGCAAATACAGTTTTTTTTATCTTCTATCAAGAATATGAAAATCATATATGCACTCTGGCACATATGAAAGTTGATGTTGAACTCTCTTCAAATTTTCCTGATCTTCTCTTTACTGAATCTCTTCTGGGTAGGCTTTCATGTGAACCCAAGTAATAAAATAAGACGACGAAAACTGAACTTTGGCTTCACATAATTACTGGGCATTATTATATGCAGATGCAGATATGGATTCTGTAATCACTTGAGCAAAAGACAAAAGGTGACTTGGTGGGGATCTGACTAAAGCTTGAGTACCATCTCTAAAATCAGGTTAGGTATTTTAAGGTGGGGACCAAATGATCCCAACTTGGTATTGGTGTTCAATTTTGCTTTCTAGTTTTTGAGTGCAGAATCCAACTAACAAACAGACAACTAATGGTTGACAAATCATCAAAGCAATTCCTAGCACGTGGCACTATTCTTCATTTAAAACGATAATCACAAAAGGCGGAAAGATGGTGTATGTATCTTCCTTTAGATAAGATATTAAATGTTGAAGACTTGATGGTCCCCAAGGGACCCCAGCTCTTACCCCTCCCCTCTCTTTATAAAATGTGTAGGGCATAGTGTCTGATGATACTGACTTGTCACTAACACTGGTTTCACACACGTGTTCTGTTTTCCCCCGCTTGTTCCTGTTCCTTCGCCTCATCAAAAATATCTTTTTATCAGTTTTTATGTCAGAGAGCTGAACAGTTAGTTGATGAGTTCTTGGTAAATGTAAGTGTTGGTTTCTTTAATCCTCCACTCCACCACCTTCCTACCAATCTTAGACAGGTCCCACAAAGTGGGTATCGTAATGATGTTGTTAAGACAGGGAGGAGGAGCCCATGCCATGCCATTGCCACTTTCCTCTAATGTAAACAAACCAGTTAGACAATGGAGGAGTACTTTTGTCCCCACCCAAATAGAGTTACGCCCCCCACCTCCTGAATCCTGACCCCACAATTATATGATATTGCTCCTGTTAGGAGAAAGATAGGATAGGAGGGAAGTGTCCAATCTTGACTTACATTATAAACTTTGAACTCCCACTAGTTTCTTTAGTTCCTTAGAATTCCTTAGTTGTCATTTGACTATAAAAAAACTGAAAAAACATAGTTGTTGAGGCAAAAAAAATCAATAACTTACACCTGAAATAAATGTTTGGGAAAATTAAAATAGAAACAAAAAGGGAATGCTACTTGGGTAGGGTAGGGTACAAGCATGACTAACTACTTATTGAGACCGCTCCGTAATTGACATAATTGAATGACCAAAAAAGAAAAAAGAGATGAAGGCATTTGGTCGTGAATGGACCCTTTGCCGTCGTTTTGTGAGAGAGCTCATCACAAGCAAAAGGCCCGCGTAACCCCCACGGACGTTCCAAAATTAATGGAGCAAGTACCCCTAAAATTCTATCAACTCTAAGCCTTTGTTTGGATCCTTATTTGCACAAGGGAAAGAAAGGAAAGAAAATATTGAGGAGAAAAGAGGGGAAAATAATAGAAGAAAAATAAGATTTCCTTTCCCTTGTTTGGATTCCTTATTTGCACATAGGAGGGAATTGAAACTTATATTGGACAAAAGAATATT
>JANIJH010000225.1:87095226-87126905 GCA_024520975.1 Erythroxylum areolatum | reverse complement strand
TGTTTAGTCCTGAATTTCCCTCCCTTTCCCTCCAATTTGATGGGAAATATATTTGGTCCTTATTTCTCTCCCTTTCCTCTCCATTCTCTCCATTTTTCCTGCTTATTTTTGTCCAAACAGTAGAAAGGAAGAGAAATTATATTTCTCTTCCTTTCTTTGCTCTTGCTTTCCCTCAATCCAAACAAAGGCTAAAAGATTGTATAATCAAGTGGAAATTAAAGATATATTATCAAAATTTATAAATCTTAACTACATGGAATATATAATTTATTAATTGTTACATGTATTTAGCACTGTAAAAAAAATTAAACCAGTAAAACAGAAAGTTTAAAGTTTACAATATTAATCAGTATTAAATCATTATAAAATAAGTTAAATATTGAATAAAATTGAAGAATTTAAAAATTATTAAATAAGATTATCTTTATTTATTGAAAATTTTAAAGTGTAAACTAAAAATAGATTATTAAATAAAAATTAATTGATTTATTTTAGTTTATAAAAACTAATTAGTTTACAAAACTTGATCGATTAATTAATAATCTTATTAATTTTTAATAATAAAAATTATTAAACTAAATCAAATCAAAAAATTAGAAACTAAACCAAAAAAATAATCAATTTTAAAGTCTTAACTGGTCAATTTAATTTTTAAAATATTGATATTTAGTTATGTAGCTTCTATTAAATTTTATGTTATAGTCAGTGGTGCAAAATGTTGGAATTGCCAAATATTTGAAGGCCCTGACCATAAGTGATGGGACAACTTAACTCATGTTTTTCTTATCAGAAAAAAAGAGTCTAGGGTGGAATGTTACGCTATATTTAGTTGGACGGTATATAATATAATAGTTTATAATAGAATGGAATAGTTTATAGTACAATAGAATGCAAATAAATATAATATTAAAAAATTATTATTTAGAAAGGGATGAAAAGATTCATAATTTAATATACTGGAATATTGTTTGAATGAAAAATTTATAATATAATATATTGTAAAATTGTTTATCATTTTACATTTAATTTTGAAACTTGCAAATCGAAAGTTTTTAATTGTTATTGTTTAAGATAAAATGAGATGTAATATGAAACTCTCATATTTTATCTTATTTTATTTTATTCTATTATAAACGATCCTCTTAAGATATAATAATATTATATTCAATTTTATTCTATTAATAAATTCCAAACTAAACATAATCGCGAGGATATTAATTAGATAAGAGTGAATGACATAGCAAAAGATAAAAAGCAAAATTTATGTCGCATCAAATGGAAATTAAATATGACATGTAGCTGTTCTTCATGCTTTTTTTGTCGTCAAATGTGCAACAACAGCCTGAGTCTATACATATTCTAACTTCAGCTGGGCCTCCTTTTCAATCAAATGTTGTGAGAACAACCCTTAGTCGACTTCACTAGTTGTTTGTTGGACAATGAACTTGGTTCGTTATTTTTAATTAAATAAAATTAATTTAATCTATAGTATAATATTTATTAATAAAAAATTTTATTCTATTAAAATAAATAATTTAGAAATTAACTTTTTATTTGAAATTAATATTAATTTTAAAAATATTTTAATTATTAAATCAAATTTATATTTTTTGAAGATATTTTAAATTTAATTATATTTATGAATATTTATTTTAGTTAATTAATTTTAGTTAATTAAATATATATGTATTATATAATTGAATTATTTATAGTTTTATTAATTCAGATTATGGAAAATAAATTATGAGAAAACAAAGACAAGAAATAAAAACAAATTTTATGGTTTTTATTAATTTTGAAAACATGAATAAATTAAAAAAAACAAAAAATAACCCAAACAAAAAGAAATAAAAATGAAAATGAAAACAAAGAAATATGGAAAGCTGAAATGCCCATCGCATTATAGTGAATAGTGACAGTGTGCTGCTAATCATCGTGTCGTTCAGCTTCTTATGGCAACTGAAATATAAAATCTGACTTCATAAATTGGACAGAATGTACCATTTTAACAATTGATTGTGTGACCGTTAGCTTGCTCATTTATGACTTATTAATTGTGTATTAATACGAGGGAGAGAGCTTTGAAGAATTCGCAAATCCTTAGTCAATCCTATTTCTGACAGGAGTAGTTGACAATTGAACCCAAATTTTTTCATTATTTTCATATTTGCAATAGTGTGAAAAAAAAAAACCCAACTTTAAGTTGTTCGAGAATAGTGGCGTTGACTTTCTCGATCCTTTATTTTAAGATTAGTCAATTTTATTTCTCAATAAGGACAAAAAAAAAAAAGATATAACTCAACGATAAAATATCAGCTTGACATGATAGAAGTCATCAATTTAAGCCTAATTCTCTTTGTAAAAATTACAAAAAGAAAGCTTATATTTTGATGATTGATCTTTAATTTTGACTCAACTTAAAAATAAAACAAAAATTTTGAAAATTTCTAAAAATTCAAAACTCAATAGAAAGATCCCTACTTTTTTTAAAAAAAATTTATTCACAAAAAGCCAAATTCTAATTTTGGATTTATGCAAAAGAAAATAATAAAATAAAATTTTTTTAATTCTCATCTTCTTTCAACCCCCCTTTTATTGGAGTGGGTGACTTAATCATTTTTGTTTGCTTGGTTATGATTTTTTTCCCATATCTAGTAAAAGGACAAAATTATTGAATGCCAAGTTTCTAGGATTAAATGAAGTCAAACTTGAAGCACCTAACATATAAATTACATCAAATATTTAGACAATATAATTATTATGTCTTAAGGACTTTGGATCCAGCACTAAATAATAATTACTTAATCTTCTCCATTAGACATGTCAATGTCATATAATCAATTCTTATTTGAATAGTCATTGCATTCATTTTGGTGATGGCCTTCTTTCTCTATAATAGTCATAAAGGACATTATATTTTGTACTAATGAATGCAGAGGTCTTTTATAAATTATAATTCAATATCTCTTATTTTTGTAAGAAATTAATTAGATTATCAAAACATGAAATTTATTTTCCAAACTCGAGTTCATGCTTTAGAATGTCCGAGTCCGACCTGATCCATTGTCTTCCCTAATTGAAGGTGACATAAGACCAGGCATCCTAAAGAACTTTAGAAGTGTTAGATTCAATTTGAATATAAAACCATGTTATGGACACCAAAGCCCTGCAATGAATGTACAGAGATGGCGGACAGCAATGTTCAGGAAAACTATTGAATCACTAGGCACGAAAATTACAGATGCCATATAAGTTCAGCAAAGATATCATCAGGACATTCAGTCAAAAGGATAATTAGTCTTTGTATTTGCAAAGAATATAAATAAGCTTCCAACTCCCATTAATATGGTCGGTACTTGGCGGTGCGAATGAAAACTACCCAAATAATGCTTTACCCCAGAATGACACAGGACACCAAATTCCTATTTCTATACATTCTTCTAAAATGGGGGCTTCCCTGATGTGGTCAAATTTTGGGGTAACAGGTCGAGATAAAAGAAGAAGATGGTACTTTTTGACTTCCCTGGTTTTAAATAATTGTAACACCGGGGAAAAAATGAGGAGTTAAATGCATAACATTGCTTGTTTAAGTGAGACGCCTAATCCAAATGTGTAGAAGCTGATCTATTATTTGTCAAAGCAGCTAGTTCTTCGTCTTGCTGTTTTTTCAGATATCTCTTTGCTGTTGCAGTCACAAATGTCAGAAAGAAATTTAAAAGCATGAGCCATACCACAGAATTCCAGATTGCAGCAAATGAGAAATCCCAGTTTTTCACCTAGAATTGGAAGAACATACCATATGTATAAGCTCATATGAACGTTAAAAATGACATAGAACAGGACTATTCAAGCCCAGTATTACTGCAGAGAAGTTGAAAGCCACTTAAGAGCATTCAATATATTTTGGTGAGGTACCTTCCCAGGCGAGGGTGTATGAGCCGCCGGTGCCATGTATTTTTCCCTGAGTGAGCGGAGTTTGGCAGTGAGGCCAGGCAGAGCAGAAGCAAAACCAGGAATAAAGCTGAGAACCCATATCAACTCATTCTCTATCCAATTAAGGAGTTGATTGTTGCAAACAGAGATAATGAAAACTGTCTGCATGAACAAAATAAAGGACCAAGTAAATCAGAAAGTGGATACACATAGCACTCCAAACTCAAGTGAAGTATACATCCTCCACATGCGTTGTAGAAGTCTGCCCTTAGAGCTCATTTTTCCGATCATTTAACGTGAATAAAAGCATAAAATGGAATAAACATTGTTCCATACAGCAAATCATGCACACATTAAAAAAATAAATAGATAAAGGAAAGGAATGTTGCTTAAAGTAAAGAGAAAATAGAACTTCGATGCAGTATGGTCAAATAGGTACCATACACTTGGTCTTAAGAGTCCAAGATCACAAGAGTATTAACATAATTAACACATACCTGTATGTGAGTTTTAATGATTGCCTTCCCGGTCAAAGTTGCCAGGAAAAACTTCCAAAACGGAATACCAAATTGTCCACACATAATGCCGGCAAGATCAAAAAGAGGATTCGGCACCTAAACAATAGAAGTTAACAGCAGTTCCTTTTCAGTAAATGAAGACACTAGTAATAGACAACAAAATAAAGTCAACTTTTACGCAAAAAGCTCTCTTACTACGCAACAATCCTAGCTTATAACTTTCATGTAATGTCCCAATGAAGTCAACATAATAAATGAACCATATCATGCAAATTGCAGAAGAAAAATTTGACACCCAAGAAATCATAGTTTGAATAGACTATCAATGAAGCAAAGCTGCCCACGTCAAACTAATAAAGTGCTTTGCACATCTGAGCTATTAACAACAGTGCTATTACTTCAGAACGACTGATGTAATCTGCCACATAATATGATTGAACATGTGATTGAAAGATCAAGGCTTGCACTTGCTTACAAAATGCACATGATGAAATATTGAGAGGCCAAGTTGACCATCTATGTATACACATCTATACATGACGAAGAAAAATATTTTAATGGGTTAGGGAGATGGAAAAGACTAAAATAGTCAATCAAGGAAGTACTAAAGAAAGAATTAGTAGATTTATTATCAAAAAAGTTAAGAGAGAGAAACGGATAGAGGGAATTGAAAGTTCTACATATATGGCAGATGTCAAACTAACCGAGGCAAGCACTAGAATTGTAAAGAAGTTCAAATATTGCGAGTGTGTGAGAAACCAGCGTTTGATTGATGTTAGGTGAGTAGCTAAGAATCCATTATCTTTGGCTGAGGAGGCATCCAATTCTTGCATGGCATCCAATTTGCTACCTGACATACTTGCTATATAAATGAAATGTTAGTATACCCAAAAAAAAAAAAAATCAGAGTAGGAATATAATTTCAGATGCAATACCCTCTATAATCCAGAGCAGGCAAAGGAGAAGTCGGTGACCAAATTCAAGTCCATATAGTAGGCATAAGAGATACAGTAACATTGCAATGATTCTACTATCTTATTCACTCATCCAAAGCATTGCTATAGAAGTATAGAAACACCCAAAGATATAAATTTCATTTGATACCAGAGCATTATCTCACTTTTATAGTAAAGAATGTATATTAAGTGCTTGACAGCATTCTTATCCTGAACCTATGCTGCAACGTAATTCTAAATTTACCAAGTATAGAGTCATGTGGATATTATTAATATTAGGAACAGCTGGAACTGAAATGGAGCATCTAACTTCAGTAGTAGTTTACTGTTAAGTGAGTGACTGGAAACCAAAGCAAGTTTAGCAACAAGAAGACAAAAGCATATACAGTCTGTGACATGAATCGTCTCCATAAATCAATATTATAACATTAACCAACTCGTTCACGCATAACAAGTGAATCCTAAAAATAATTGTGTGAACCTTTTCAATCCTAGAAAGAATTTTTTCCATGCCCTAATGTACTTAATTTTCAGATTCCCAATATTATAAAGCGTATGTCACAGCCTATGCTGGGTGCTCACCAGCTCTGGAGATAAAATAAGGAGGAAGCTCCCCAAGTGCAGTCCCAACACCCCACAGAATAGCCTCCATCTGGACCTGTGGCAATATGCTAATTAGAGGAACCCGCAAACCATTTGAAGATGGAAATACTGGTTCCCCAAATTCATGGCACTCTTTGTCAAGCCAGGAAGGAACTCTTTTCAACTGTATTGTATCATATGGAGCATTTTTTAAATCAACTCGGCCACACTGCATTGCTTTAATTGTGAATAAGGCAATATGGGGACCAAGATAAAGGACAAAAGTGTGCAGTCCAGAACCTGGAACGAAATATATGAACAGAAGGACCTTTAGATGAGATATAGCAGTCTGAAACTCTGTGTATTCACTACATATAATAATTAGAGAAATGTAATCAAACACCACTGTTTGTCATCTATATAAACAGTGGTTTGTTCCAATGTCCAAGAAACAGTTCAACTAATAAAGCAGTTAAATGGGCAACAAAAGATTATAATAAAAACTGAATCAGAAAGCACAAGATAACAAATTGAAATTTGTAACTTGAGATTACTAGACTGTATAATTGATGACGTCCAAAGCCCCTCTTCCAACTACAAACTTGAATGAATATAGAAGAGCAAATAACATAAAGCTGAAATAGCTACAAAAATCCATCTTAATTGAAAGCCAAGTTTGGAAAATAAGCATAAATAAATTGAAAATAATAAGATACTTAAAAATCGTAATAGTATTAGTAGAACAGAAAAAGATCCAAATTAGTACTTCTTGCAGTAGTAAAAGACCAACTGATAAAAAAGAACTATAATTATAGAATGAGACAAAAACTGCCCCTAAGTTTAATCATACAACAATTACGAATAATGTTGAAGAACAGAGATTTAGATAAGATCAATCTTATGGGATAAGATTATTAGAAATAGAAATCCCTATAATCAAGGGATTTCTGCTATGGACTTCTAGATATAGTTCATATTGATACCTATTTTCCTGCTGGTTAAGTTGTATATATATATGTATCCGTGAATATTAAATACAAGATAAGTTTTTCCTCGAAATCTTAACATGGTATCAAAGCCCTAAGATTTTTTGTAAGTATTCTTTGTTATTCTCGGTACAAACTTCATCGCTGCTCATTCTTGTCAGATTTCTCAATAACTTTCACCATGGAAAATCCTGGAACTTCTCAAACCACTATTTCCAGCCCAGATGAATCTATCTCTGTCCAGAAAATTGGGGAACTACAGAATGTTCGTGCCTCCAACTGACTCAATGGCAAGAATTACCTCAAGTGGTCACTCCTTGTTCGCACCTATCTCAAAGGGAAAGGGCAGCTTGATCACCTACTAAGATCAGGACCTACAACGGGGAATTTAGCAACAGAAACATGGGAAGAAGAGGACTCCATGATCATGTCATGTTTGTGGGACTCCATGGAAACTTCAATCGGTGATAAGTGCATGATTTTAACCACTGCAAAGGAGATTTGGGACTGTGTTCAATGTATGTATTCAAAGGCACGCAATGCTGCTCAAATCTATGAAATTAAGATCAAAGTCCATGCCACCAAGCAAGGAGACAAATCAGTCACAGAATATGCTAATACTCTGCAAACTCTGTGGCAAGAACTTGACCATTATTAGGTCATTCAGATGAAAAATCCTGCCGATGTTGTTTTTCTGAAAATTTTCATAGAAAAAGAGCGTATTTATGATTTCTTGGCTGGATGAAACCCTAAATTTGATCAAGTCAGGGTTCAAATTCTTGGAAGGGAGTCCATACCCTCACTAGAAGAGGTTATTTCCCTGATTAGAGCAGAAGAAACGTGATGTTTGAGCCCCAGAAGATGGATGGGTCAGCAATGGTGATAAAGGCAGATAAACAAGACAAAGAAAGGAGTGATCAAGCCCAACCTAAGCAATTTGGAAAGGGCAACTTTGTGGAAGGAAAATAAGGATAATCTATGGTGCACTTACTGCAAAAACCCGAGACACACAAAGGAGACCTACTGGAAACTGAATGGGAAGCCACCAAGTCGTGAATGGAAAAAGCAAAGAGGTCAATCACGACCACGGACACATTCGGCTGAACAGAAGGAAGATGAAGAAAATCCAGCAGCAGGGACTCCAACAGCAGGGAGTCTTAGCAATGAAGAGATTGAGAAATTAAAAGGTTTGTTGAGTTCCTTTGGACAGCCAAAAGGTAAATGTTTCTTTGCTCTCTCAGGTAAACCTACATTCTCTTTGTATACGGACACCTCAGAAATTAAGTGTTACAATAGCCCTTAGATTATAGACTCCGGGGCCACAGACCACATGACCCCTATATCACAGTTTTTTTACCCATACAACCCTAGTCCAAGTAATAGGAAATTCATAGTAGCCAATGGAGAATTAGCCACTGTTGCTGGTTATGGAGACATAAAATTGAGCCCTACACTCACTCTAAAAAATGCCCTACATGTACCAAAATTATCAGTCAATCTAATCTCTATCCAAAGGCTTACTAATGACCTTAATTGTGTTGCCATTTTTTCTCCTTCTTGCTGTGTTTTTCAGGACCAGGACAAGGGGAAGAGGATTGGACTTGCTAAGGAATGGAATGGTCTCTATCACCTCGAACCATATCAAAAAGCTAAGATAAATACACCTTCATCCTTCCTTAGTTCTTCGAATAAAGATTCCATTTGGTTGCACCATCTCTGTCTAGGTCATCCATCATGTAGCGTTCTAAGAACTATGTTTCCCCACTTGTTTCAAGGATTAGATATCTCTGAATTTCATTGCGAAACTTGTGAATTGGCAAAACATACTCGTGTATCTTTTCCTATTCCTAATAAAAGAGCTTCTCATCCTTTTCAAGTGATTCATAGTGATCAATATGGGGTCCATCCACTATACCCAATATTTCTAGAGCCCGTTGGTTTGTCTCCTTGATTGATGACTATACTCGGTTTACATCACTATTTCTCCTTGAAACAAAAATCTAATGTAAGGACTGTTATTCCAATTTTTCATTCAATGATTCAAAATCAATTTAGGGTAAAGATAAAGGTTTTTAGAACAAACAATGCTATAGAATATTTCAACCAAGTCTTATCTCCTTACTTCCAATCACATGGTATTATTCATGATTCATCCTGCGTTAATACACCCAAACAAAATGGACTGGCCGAAAGAAAAACCGGACACCTACTTAATACCAAATGGGCCTTACTTTTTCAAGGAAATGTCCCTAAATCTTATTGGGTTGAAGCAGTTCTCAATGCCACCTATATGATCAATAGACTAGCATCACGTGTTCTAGACAATAAAAGTCCTGTCGAGCTCCTAAACACTTTTTACCCTCATTTTAGGACTTCCAATGGACTCACTCCTAGGGTATTTGGGTGTATTGCTTTTGTTCAGGTCCATAGCCAAAATTGGGGGAAGCTTGATCCTAGAGTCATTAAGTGTGTGTTTCTAGGATACTCATCAACTCAAAAGGGATACAAGTGTTACAATTCGTCTATAAGGACTTATATCTCAGCTGATGTCACTTTCTCAGAGTGCAAATTCTTCTTCTCAAAGTCCTATCTTTCAGGAGAGAATAGCATAATGGAAGATAGTCCTTGCAGTTCCTTCGAACCAATAAACACCCAAGACCTCACTCGTACTCCAACTCCTGTCCACTCAACCCAACCAAGTTCTATCAGCATCACAGAACCTGAGCCAAGTCCAAACACAAAACCTCCCTAGTTAACTCCCATCCTAGCCAAAACCCCCACAAGTTTCCAAGTTTTCCTCAATTATACTCAAGGAGAAAAGAGGCATTCCAACACCAGAGCAAACTCAAAACATTCCACTGAAGCAAACTCCAGACATTCCAACACTGAAGCAAGTTTAATAATCAAATCCTAGTCTTGGAAATGAGATCACCGTGAGTCCTCAACCATACACAAATATCCAAACAAGTAAACATTCCTCTAATCCAAGTGATGATTTAGACCTTCCTATTGTTGTTGGAAAAGGAACTAGAGAATGCACCCATCGACCCCTCTATCCACTTTCCCATTATATCTCCTTCAAACACCTCTCACCTACCCATAAAAGGTTTATTATGAGTTTAAATACAATTGTTATTCCTAACAATGTTTATAAGGCCTTATCAAAACAGGAATGGAGAGATGCTATGAGAGAAGAAATGAATGCTTTGGAGAAAAATCATACTTGGGAGGTTGTTGACAAATCGAGAGGAAAGAACATTGTTGACTGTAAGTGGTTCAACACACTAAAATACAAGGCCGATGGCTCCTTAGAGAGCTACAAAGTTAGGTTAGTAGCTAAAGGATACACTCAAACCTATGGAGTGGATTATCTGGAGACATTTACCCAGTTGCAAAGATGAACACAGTAAGGATCTTGCTATCCTTGGTAGCTCATTTTGTCTAGTAGCTTCTTCAGTATGACGTTAATAATGCTTTTCTTCACGAAGATCTCAATGAAGAAATATACATGAATGTTCCACCCGGATTTACAAAAGATACAGGTAACAAGGTGTGTAAATTGAGAAAGGCTTTCTACGGACTAAAACAATCTCCAAGAACCTGGTTTGGTAGGTTTGCAAAAGTGATGAAAGAGTCAGGATATAAGCAGAATCAAGGGGATCATACTCTTTTCATGAAACATTCAAAAACAGGAGGGGTGACTATTATTTTGGTCTACATGGATGACATTACAATGACAGGAAAAGATGAAAAATAGAAGCTAGAATTGAAGCAAAAACTGTTAAAGGAATTTGGGATAAAAGAACTAGGAAAACTAAAGTATTTCCCCGGTATTGAAGTGGCATATTCAAAGCAAGGGATATTCACCTCTCAACAAAAATATGTTGTAGATTTATTAATGGAAACTGGTGAAATTGGGTGCAAACCGATGTCTACTCCGATGGATTCAAATTACAAACTTGGAAAAGCAAAGGAAGAATCGGCAGTGGACAAGAACACATATCAACAACTAGTGGGCAAGCTAATATATTTAGCACATACTTGGCCACATATAGCACATTCGATGAGTGTAATCAGTCAATTTATGCAGGACCCAAGAGAATCTCATCTTCAAGCTATCTACTGAGCCCTACATTACTTGAAAGGCAATCCAAGCAAGGGAATATTGTTTAAAAGGGGCCATACACTATCCTTAGAAATCTACATAGATGCAAACCATGTAGGATCTCCGGTTGACAGAAGATCAACAACAAGCTACTGCATGTTTCTTGGAGGCAATCAAGTTACATGGAGGAGTAAAAAACAAAACGTAGCGGCTCGATCATTAGCAGAATCTGAATTTAGGGCTATTGCACAGGGACCATGTGAACTATTATGGCTGAAGATCATTCTTGATGATTTAAAAATCAAATGGGAAGGTCCTATGAAGCTCTGTTGTGACAAGAAGTCTGTAATTAGCATAGCACATAATCCTGTACAACATGACAGGATAAAGCATATTGAGATTGACAGACATTTCAACAAAGAAAAGTTGGAAGGAGTAGTTTGTATGTCTTATGTTCCTTCAGATCACGAACTAGCAGATGTTCTAACCAAAGGGCTAAATGCTTCAAGATTTCACGATCTTATATGCAAGCTAGGAATGGAAGACATCTATTCCTTAGCTTAAGGGGGAGTGTTGAAGATCAAAGATTTAGATAAGATCAATCTTATGGGATAAGATTATTATAAACAGAAATCCCTATAATCAAGGGATTTCTGCCATAGACTTCTAGATATAGTTAAGTTCATATTGATGCCTATTTTCCTGCTGTTTAAGTTGTATATATATATATGTATCCATGTATATTAAATACAAGATAAGTTTTTCCTAGAAATCTTAACAAATACTAGTACTAGAATTGGAACTCTAGATTTTATCTAACTAAAGTTCACATACCGAGACCAATGGAAGATGCAACACCAAGAGCAGTCCACCACAATGCAAATCTCAAGTAATGAGAAAGCTCCTCAAGATGCTGCAGAAACATACCAGAAAAGTTGTGAATATCAGAAGATAGGCTCTTAAGTAATTGTTAAAAGCATGCAAGAAGCTGAAGGTCCAAAGACGGTTCATATGTAGGTCTTATTCAGATTCAGAGACAAGGCAACTAACTAAATACTTGAACTTCCAGTTATAGCTACCATACCAACAGCATACAAATAAATCATCGAAAATGCATGTAAATAATAAGTTCCATTAGCCAAATGTAAAACAAGCATACCTTTTCATGAGGCCCGTCAATGGTCACAACCAGAATTGCAATTGCTCCTATGGCAGTACTTAAAAGCATCAACAAACCACCTTTTGCCAGATACAATACACATCGCTTAAAGTACTGAATCATTGCCAAAACAAAGAACTTCAATGTTTTGAAAGGTTGTGTTGTTAATGTCAGATTTTCCAGTTCCTGTTGATTCCTTTCACGAATACCTGAAAAGAGACAA
Source organism: Erythroxylum areolatum (assembly GCA_024520975.1). Lineage (NCBI taxonomy): Eukaryota > Viridiplantae > Streptophyta > Magnoliopsida > Malpighiales > Erythroxylaceae > Erythroxylum > Erythroxylum areolatum. Next base: position 87,114,443 of record JANIJH010000225.1, on the reverse strand, counting down.
AATTCTGTCAGGCTAATCAACTTCAATAAATCATATAATAATTTCCTAAGAAGCGTGCATTTGAAAGAAAAATGTTCCACAAGGAGATCAAGCTTTATCCAGAATGCAAAAAAGACTTTTGGGTACATATTACCGTTAAAAATCGGAAGAAGGAAAAGGAAAATAAGTAGATATCAAGAATATAATCTAATAGCCACTGTTGTCTTACAATGAAGTAGGTTCTAACTGTAATCAAAAACTCTCCACATTACATGGCACGCATCAGAAAAATCAATGCTACCTCATGCCTGGCTGATATCATCTATCATTGCAGGTTCTTGTCTTACCCATTTTAATTTCGAAACCATGTAATGGTCTCCAGTCTTAATCTAATCATGCATAACTCACTGTCACCAATTTTCAAATTAAGCAGTTGTTAAAAGTGTCAATGGCCCTTTTCTGGCAAATCCTTGACGCTGACCTTATATGCAAAAACATCACACTCAAAACTTAATCAGAAAACAAACTCAACCAGCTAACGGGCTCAAGCATAAATCCATTTCACAACATAATTGCTAAACCAGGGAAAGCTTGATGCTTGACTCGGCACAAGTTAGCTAAGGATGCAATGAAACCAATTCTTTTCGAGTATGGTAACAGAGAGTCAACCTTAACAGCAATAGATAACTCTCAAATTCAACATATGTTGATCTGAAAGCAAATAACGTCCCAAATTCGCAGAAAATAATAAATATTCCAACCCATCTTCAGATCCGAACGGGTAAACCAAAAGAAACCCCAAATCCATTTCACATCATTTAACTCCAATAAAAGTAAATCAAGTCAACATTTAAGAATTACAATACTGAAGGGTTAAGCAGATTCAAAATTAGTATCAAACAGTAATATCATAACAAGGAGAAAGCTTACGTGCGATTGGCAGGTCCATGTTTTGAGAAGAAGAGGTCGCTCTATTACCGGACCCCATTACCATGACATACTACAGAAAGAAATTTATTTTTTAAAAAAACGATTTTTACTTTATAAGCAGCTCTAATCCTAAATCTGAAAATGGGTATTGACCGAAAAGGAAATGGATACGTGGGTTTTCAGTAGAATTGTGAAATAGGTTATAAATCAGAGCAGAAGCTTTGGATATGCAGCCGCTTCAAGTTTCTTGTTGGGTTAATTTAGAAGGGAAATGGAGATCCAAAAGATACCAAAAGAGAAGCCAAAAAAACTGAGAGAATAAGGAAAGCAAGTTTGCGTGTTTATCTCTCGAGCTTTTCTCGCTCTCTCTGAGGCTGTTAGACAGAGAGTCCTTTCTGCACTCTCTTCAAGCTTTACCAAGTACCATTTTAGATTTCTCGCTTTTGTGCTCCCTCTCTTTGGTTTTATTGTATTATTAAAAGTTAAGACTCAAAAGAAGAAAAAGATTTCAAGAGCATTTTGTTGGCTGAAGCTTAAAATTTTTAATATGTTAATTAAGCAGATAGCTTGCTAGGAAGAAAAGGATTTCAACGACCAATTTATGTATTTAAGTATCAACCTATAGGTAAGCGCTGGTATATATTCGGTTTTGTGGAGAATAAGCAAATTTTCTTTTACATGATTTTTGTTTGTTTGATTTATCATTTGCACACAAAAAAAAAGGAAATTTCCATTTCTAACTAAGAAAATGGATTTTGGTATTTTGACTAATTATAAAATATTTCGATGTATGTATTGCTGAATAAAATTTTCGTAAATAATAGAAATTTTTATAAACTAAAAACAAAGTCAGATTCGTATTAATGTCTATTTAGCTGAGCTTTTTGAAAGGTAATAAGTACTTTTTTTATCATAAAAGTTTCTTTTTTAGCAGATATAGATTTTTTGACAACCAAAATATAGATTTTTAACAAGCTTAAATTTGAAGTTTCTAAAAAAAAACACTCTTTTAGGTAAGTTTTTCAGATCAATTAATGAACCTATTTTTTAATCCCTTTTATCTTTATGTTTTACACATAACTCTCGCAACACCCACAAATTTATCTTCTCGTTTATTATATATTTAACTATTTATTCAACTTGGATGTTTATTTTGAGATTTATATAATATTATTTAACTTTTTATATATTTTAATATTTTTTCGATATTAATTTACTTATGTTATAATCTATATAAAATATTTAGTTAGATATATTTTCATTTATTTTCATATGGTTTAAAATTGTATAATAATTAATATATTCTACTTTGCATATTATTTAATATACTTTAAATATTATTTATATGCATAAATAAATTTTATTACAAAATAAAATATAACTAAAATTAATAAAAGTGTTTTTTTATGTTGCCAAACAATCTACTGTATAAAGCTCTTTCCAAAAAAACTATTTTTTTAATTGACAGTCAAATAATCAACTGATTTCTTAAAAAAGCTCTTCTTAGAAAAGCTCTACTGACAAAAGCTTTACTGATACAAGCTCATCCAAACAGACACTTAATATAATTTAAAATTAAAGGTTAAAGTTTCATTAAATTAAGTTTTAATTTAAGATTGAATTTAATAAAAAAAATTGAATCTTAAATTTAAAAGACTTGCTCCAGACTCAATTCAAACATAGTTTAAGTAAATGAAAAGGCTTTAATCTTAAAAAAAAGGAAAAAAAATAATATCGAATTTGAGTTTAAATTTATTTAATTTTTAAACTTTTATCTTTTATTTTAAACTGTATATAAAAGAATATACGAAATATGCATTTTCCTTCATCTTTTTAAAGACCATAGAGCACAAGTTAGGGGTCAAAACTTCCCATATTGTAAGCAACCTCCAATCCAATCCAATTGAAGGGTCGGCGTGCAAGTCAAGGCTTCTTCATTGTTCAAACCTCCAAGCCATCCACTTTGAAATTTATTCTGTGCGTTCCCTCTAAGCACATGATGTTGCCATTGCATTCCTGTTACAGTCAATGTCAAAGTATAATGTGGTAGGTGCAGGCAACGATTTTCTCTCTATTAAGGATAAATGGTGCGTTGGGAGGACGCCAGAACATCTGTATAAGTTTGATAACGTATCAAATCGGGCTTGAGATCAGTTTAAAATTTTGTAATCAAAATTGGATATTTTAATGATTAAAGTTTGACAGTTTGAAGCCTAATTAAACTGGAATTAAATTTAATTGAATATATTTTTAATTTATCTAAATCTTTTAATTTCAAACCAAAACCAATTTTTGTTATTCTTAACTATGCATTAGGATCGGTCAATAATTGCCGATATTTTAAAAATCGGTGAAAATTAAAATAATAAAATAAAAAGATTAAAAATTTTAAAATATGATCGAAAAATATTATTTTTATAACAAGAAATTTTAAGAGAATATTAGATTATTAATTTATTAATTTAAGAAAACGTACCAATTTATATATAAATTGATCAAATTTTATTTAAAAAATTATTAAAATAAATTGAATAAAAATTAAGAAATTAAATTAAAAATTGGCTGCTTAAAAAATTTTACCATTCAAGTCGAATTTTTATATTATTGATAATTACTCGAATGGCTATTGTTATTTCAGCATAAGAATATGCCAAACCCAATCCGAAAAGCATACTTTGGGATAAGGTTCTCCTTGGAAGATGCTTATAATGCTTTTGACACGGAATTTTTAGAAAACTATAAATTTTAAGTATATATATTTGAAACAGCCTTTTAATTATGTAAGAGTAAGTCTGCATATTATCAAATTTTTTCAAATTTTACTTTATCGTGAGACTTTAGATTAGGCGTAATGATGATATTTGAAATACTAAAACTTTATGACGAGTGCCTGTATTGTTCCTATTAATGGATGAATAGATAGAGGTAGGCACAGAACGACACACCAAAATAATAACTAAGGAATTGATCCCAGTCTCCTGTCCCTCTTTATAGAATAAGGTTGTCATTTAATAATTATTAATGTCTAAATAGATTTTACTTTCAAAACTCAAATTTAATATATTATAAAATTATAAATTTTAGCCTGACTTGTAAATTCATAGTTTAATAAATAAAATTACTTTGAAATAAAATATAATATTTTATAATAATAAATTCAATATATTAATTGTAGTTCATAACAAAATTAATCAAATAACTAACTATAAAATTTATGATTTGAATAAAAATCAAAATTACACTATTTAATACAAATATTAATTAATTTAAAATACATGTTTGACGATATTATTAATCAAAATAAATATAAATTATTTATAAATATTAAATAGAATGATATATTTTTTAATGTAACTCAATTGTAACCTTTTCATTTTTAAATTCAATTCTGAGTTAAATCTTAAATTTAAAACTTTTATAATTTTGGAATTTAACTTAATGAATTAAATGATTTGAGTTAATTTGTAGTGGATATGTACAGATTGAGCCCTATTAGGCCCAGACTTAATAAATGTGATTCCTTTATTAGGCCCAAGCAATATTGAGCCCTGGGGCTTAGCAGGAGTATCTCTAGTCTCTACTCTCGAAGCTTCGCTTTTTGGATTTTGCCAACATATTACGAACCATCTCTCGTAGCTTTTTGAGACCCTGAGACTTAGAAGATTCTACGTATTGACCAATTAAACATTGACATGTGTACATTTCTTTACTAAAATTTAATCCAATTAAAACAATATATATAATTTAGTGATATAAGTAAAAGCCAAAATGTAATTTTAACCTTAATAAACCATAAGAAATGATAACATAAAATAAATATAAAAACAGTTAAATCCTACAAATGTAAATATTTAATTGATATTAATACCTCTATTTCATAATGAAGATAAATTAAAATTCTTTTATAATTGCGTAACACTCATCATTCGATAATCCAACATTAAAGGATGAATTGAAACATATTTTTCTATCAATACCTGATGTTTCCTTTTTTTAAAACACGTGATTGACAAATTCTACAGCATATTAGAAGATACTCGCCTTGACCTGCTAAATTTTGGAAAGTATACTCGGAACTTACACTAACATAAATGCTTAAATATAGACGAGTTATCGTAGAAGTGGATTATTAATATTCTTTCTTCTTCTAATATAATTTTATTTGATGATAATTTTTTAGTGACAGATACACGTGATTTAATCCGTCGAACTTGGAAGGTACAATTCTAACATGTATATCATAAAAGGAATCAGTGTATCGATAAGCTAGCCTCTTTAGTAGTTTTATCCAACTCAAATTTGTATATACTTCAGGAGCCTCCGATGGTTGTCATAGAACTCATCTACCGAATAAACAAGGAGTCTTGTACCGCATAACACTGCGTTAGTAGGATGTTAGTGTTTTGATTGATTTTTTTTTCCCCCTTTGCAACCAAAAAAATAAAAAGAAGCATCAAGTAAGGAATCAGTCTTGGTTTTTTAACCTCTTTTCTTACGTTCACTTTTCACTTTTCCTTTCAAGAATTTTGGAATCCTTTCTGGTCGGTTACGAGCTTTTGGTTTTGCGGTTATTTTGGTGTCTTTCGGTAGAGTATATACATATTTTTGTACAAGCGTGTTCTAAAGTCTTTTTATGGATAATTTCATTTCTTCTTTCTTTTTATATTTAATTCTGCTTCGATCCTTTACATGGGAACCAAGAAAAGTATCAAATGCCAGAAGCTATGTACTACAAAGTGGTCATCACCTTCGGAAGTCTATAGCATTGTCGATTAGAAATACCTTAGAAAAACCAAATCCACGGTGGCCACGATCAGAACATTCTATGTAATACTGACATGTTTAATGTTTAAATGGAACTAAATGATGCAATTTGCCGGTGAATTCGGAATCAACGTCGGTGAGCTAAATACCAACCATTTTGTCTTAAGTTCAATATATAATTAAAGTCCCTCAGATGATTGACCAACTCGTGTTTGGCTGCAGCCCTCAAGTGTTTTTAATATTATTTGGTTTGAATTTTTTATTTAATTTTAATTTGTTTAATTAAATTGTTTATTCAAATTTTGCAATTTATTACTCGTATTTAATAGAAACTGATTTTGAATACAATATATCTGCTAGTTAAAAATAAGATTGCATATTACAGAATCTCTTCGGATCTTGCGTCTCAATACTCAATGTTAATGTTGTTGTTCTTGTATTTAATGAAAATTGATATAAGCAACATGATTTTAATGCTTGTTTTTAGTAGGTAGGCTTTCCATCTTGTCTGACTTCAATTTGGGGTTGATGCATGAATGAATTGACAATTTAGCATATGATACGAATTTGAACTAAGACTTAAAATAGTATACTCGGCATTAAGTCTTGGGAAGGAATGTTTCACTTTTGGTTCATCGCAAACCATAACTAAAGTGCACTGAAAAAACTCACAGAAACATGCATAGATATGGAAAACATGAAGAAAATGAGGAAAAGGAATTTGAATTTGGTGTGTAACTTGCTACCCTTGATGGGCAGCCAAGAAGGGACAGTACTGATGTCTGATGACAAGAGTCTATTCTTCGTTGAACCATAGAAGCGAGACCAAACATGATGGTTAGGTGTAACAAGGTTGGGTAGTCAGTCATTATCATGTGACCCTTTCCGGCAAGTCTCACATGCACGTAAGGACACAGAACAGGCACGTGATTCTGGCACGGAGGCCATGTGAATCAAACATTAATCATTTTGATAAATGCAAGATCGTATATATATAAGGGCAGCGCGGTGAAATTGTCACATGATCAACTTTAACAAAATTTAATTTAAAATAAAAAATAAAAAATTAACAAAATTATACTAATCTGATTTGATTTTCTATTGTAAGTTTCGTCTTCAATCTCGTCTAGCCTCTAATAGTATTCATAGATATATTAAGAGAAAATTCTTATGTAATTTATGAGGAAAAATGTATAAAGTGTAGCTCCAAATTTTCTAATTGTTCCTTTTATATAAAATTCATATTTTTCTTGTCCTTGAATTTTATCAAAAAATACAACTAAATTTAAACTTTAGTCATAATTACGAATTAGTCTTTATAAAATTAAATATCACATATTAATATTTAAAGTTTCTAAAATTCTCAATTAAGTCCAACTTAATTCAAAATTTACTTTCTTCTTTATAGACCTTTTATGTGTGACCCATTAGGTTCCTAATATGTTAGTAATGATTACAAATTATAATTTATAATTAAAATTAGATAAATTAAAGCTCCTTTTAATTTATCTTTAATTCCCTAATTAAACAGATTATAATCACATTTCATAATTAACGTCTAGCAACATGTCATGATCATCCAAGTATTAGAAATATCAAAGTGGTTTGACTTAATCTGTCTATGCATGGCTATGATGTATAAATTAATCATTTCGTTATTTATTATTTCAATTGAAATTAGAGTATGAAATTCGTGTCAACTCTAAATAATCCAATCATATTCGTTCTTGCTAATTAGTAAACGATTTATAATTGATATTTGAAAACAATTTTTCTAAATTTCAATTCACTATGACCAGAGATTTCCAAAATCATTACTAATCAAGAATAACAAAATATTCTCCCTAATTACTTTAGGACAGCGAATTCTTTATTGATTCACTTAACTATCTCTATATAGTTCATACTATATCCAATAATTACCGAATTGAACTACTCAAAGAATAGAACATAAGTAGCATAAAAAACACAATAATTCCTACATGAGATAACTTTGTTATATAACCGTCATAATGAGATAATTCACAGACACATAATTAATGTTTCATTCAAGATTCCCATAATCGGGTCAGTTCAGTGAACATATTCTCTAATAAACACCTACATGTTTGTTTAAATATCTCCACACTTTAATCTATGAGATCGATTACTTTCTTTATAAGAAATAAACAAAAATGTGTTAGTCTAACCATTTCATCAATATCCGGCCTTGATGAAACTATGATTAGGAACATTTTAGAAATAATACAAAAATGCAACTCGAATCTTATAATTATAATCGCATTATAATTTCTAATTACATAATAATTATTAATAAATACACAAAAATAAAGAATGTCTTTTTATTAAATAAGAAATAATGTCATACAAATAAAATTTCAATTAAAAATTTGATTGAAAGATGTAAACCAACAAAATCTTATCAGCTATAGTTTAAAACTCAGCTACATCTAATGGTATTTTGCAAACCTACCGATATGGAAGTCCTAACTTTAGAAAAGAGTCGTATAATCAAGTATATCAACCTTTTCAATTATGACAAAGCGTGTAAAGTTACTTCGTACGTATTCATTGAACATTAACAATATTTGTATAGAATATACCAATCAAGAAAGTCTCATATAATCTCAAATTCAAGAATTGTATCACTCTAATTATATATTTTTCCATTCCAAAAAATTCAATTCTTTCAAGTTATGTAAGGGGTTCAACTGCATTGTTGAAACACACAGTTTTGGTCCATAATGTACAGTCGAGCTAACAAGCAAAACCAAAACCCCACTTGAAGGTGCTAAAATCATAAGATATTATGGTACGATTTGATGTGCCAAAATAAATAGAGTTTTTTAAGCAGAGTCCACAAGCGTCCAAGATTGCAGGTGTAGCGTGTACTGTCCAAGCTCTAAATTCTAAATTGTTGTGAGTGAGACAGAGACACTTTGGTTGTTGAAACTTGAGAGGGTACGTAATTAAGCCAAGGGAGCAGCCATTGGCAGACATGAAGCTCCAAGCGATGGGTACCAGGTAGCCCCTGGTTTTGTGATATTTTATCTTTCTCGATACCAATAAAAGAGATTTAAGTATTTTAGCACCTTTCTTCTATTTTATGATAATGACCCCAACTTGAACGAATAAGCTGTAACTACGCTTACGTGAGGATTGAATGATTCCAATCCCCATGATTAATTCCTTCTACCTAATTTAAACAATACCGTTTTCAAGTGCCGACTGGCTTGCCGGTTTTGCTAGCCAGCTTTCTTTAGGCATCACTATTTTTGACCACCCGCTTAGGGGTTGTATCCCTCTCCTTGTAGAGGATGAATCGGGGGCAAGTCACCCACGATACGTCATATAATTTGTCTTTCATTTCTAATTAAAAAAAAACAATACTGTTTTCACGTTAAATAATTCATTTTGCTTTGTTACCTTAAAAAACCAGGGGGTGTGTGCGTGTGATGCCATGCTTCAGAGAGTGACAAACAAATAATGTTTTACTTCGGTTAAGTTATAGATTAAACCATACTTCCCTTATGGTTTAAGCCAAAATTTAGAGGTTTTAATGATAATAACCATTACATTATAATTATGATGTTGTGTACTTTTAATGTGGTAATGAAGTTTAATTAATTATGAAAGTAATATAAAACCCTATTTTACTAATTATCAAACTATACAAAACATTTGAATCTGTACTGTAATATTTCTTATTGAATATGAGAAAATCCCTTTTTTATAAATTTACGACATGAAAATAATTTTTTATAAGATATAAATGAAAAATCAGATATAATTAAAAATTCTAAAAAAAGTTACTCAAAGCCACGACCCATTAGCTTTTTAGTAGTAGTTTTATCATCATCATCATCATTATTATTTTTATTATTATTAATTAATTAATTATTAATTATTATTATTATTATCCTTTTGCATTTATGATAATTTTATTTACTTAAATATCTTGCGTATCTTTTTAATACTCTTTTAACTTGCATTATTATTTTTTCTGTTATATCTGCGTGTGAGTCTATGGGAAAAAATTGTGTATTATCAAATCTCTCTAGACCTCACTTCATTGCAAAACTTTAGATTGAGTATTATAATATTGATGATGATTAGATCGAAAAACTTTCTCAACTCATTTTACATACTAAATTATGACCAAACAAATCTTTAAATATGAATTTTATTACTAATTAAAACACCTATTCACTAATTTACAAAATTCCATTTTTAAAAAAAATTTTGCTAGGTCAAATTTGACCACCATTTTTTGTAGATTCAAGACAAATAATGTCCCTCTTGTGCTTACCAAATCAAAAGTTGGAATTTCAAATTGCATTAAAGGGTGTAATTCGTTTAATCACTTAAAAAAATGACTGCTCGAAATTATCAGAAAAAGAACTCCCACGTGCCAACTAACTTTTCTGTATGGTCTTAAAACACATTAAGATACTAAAGTCGTCTAGGCTGCTGAGAGGATTAAAGGCAACAACAGCTCACCAACTGAGAAGATCACTGTTAAGGGCTGCCAAAGACGGAATCAAGATGGAGACAAGCATGTATGAACATAAACAATCAGCGTTAGTATAATATTTGTTCCCATGATTAATGTTTTTTAACCCCAAATTGCCATAGCTCACAAAGAAACAGAAAGAGAAGACCCCAATCAGTGATATGGATAGGGGAATCTGGTTCTTTAATTTAGGATTAAAAAAAAGAGATAAAGAACTAAATTCCTTACTTAACCCCACCATAGTTGATCTCCGATTCTATTAAAGACCCTGCATTTGGGATTGGAGACTCAAAGTGATGGTCAAGTCTTCCCAAGTCAAGAACTCCCGAGAATAAGCATTGAGTTTGAGACTGTCCAATTAAACGCGGCAGTGACATTGAAAGTTTACCATTACCAATTCTCACCCTCAAATTTTGCAATATAGTCAGAGGCAGATTGACCCTTTTGGTTGCAGCTCACGTTCAGCCTCTTCGTTCTTGTTTCAGCTTTTTTTTTCCCCCTGAGAATCCTCTTACTTGGGCTCAGCGATGTTGCAGAAAGTAAAGGAATCGTTCTGTGTTCAGCCTAAAACAAAAGTGAAAGGTGGTTCCAATGAGTTTAAGAAGATCAAAGGGTCTGTGGTGTTGATGAAGAAGAACTTTTTGGACCTGAGTGACTTCAAAGCTTCTCTTCTCGATCGGTTATATGAGCTTTTTGGCAAAGGTGTAGCTGTTCAGCTCATTGGCTCCAATCATCCACGCCCAGGTGAGCATTTCTCTCTTTCTCTTCTATCTGTGAGACCTCCTTGCTTGAGGAGGTGTGCAAGAAAAAAGAGGATTGTGAGTCAAGGCTCCTGGATAAAGACAACGATTTCTTTTGGATTGAATAGAAAAAACACTAATCCAAACACATTCTTGTACTCGTTGTTCACTAATGTTCCGTATCAAATAAGTGAAAAAGATTAGTTGTAACGGTAAAAGTCTTCTTCTTTTGGGTCAATCTGATTAAGTTAGTCCAGAAAAAAGCTGGGAAATTTGAGATGTTTGTAGTTAAAGGCTGTGAGTTTAACACTGTTCATGCGAATAGGGACTGGAACTGGACTAGGAGGCAAGCTTGGGAAAGCAGCTCGCTTGGAAAGATGGGCTACGACCCTTACCCCATTAACTGCCGGAGAAACAGAATTTGGTGTTACTTTTGACTGGGACGAAGACATAGGTGTTCCTGGGGCTTTTATAATCAGAAACTATCATCATAGTCAGTTCTACCTCAAGACACTTATCCTGGAAGATGTTCCTGGGCACGGTCGGCTACATTTTGTCTGCAATTCGTGGGTTTATCCTGTGCATTGTTACAAGTATGATCGTGTATTCTTCTCCAACAAGGTAATTGGATTCTTAGCCAAAAAAAAAAAGGTTGAAGCTTCCATCTTGATCTTTTGTTTAGTTGAACTCTCTTGATTATCTGTGAGAAAAGGAAATGATAGTTGAGAATAAAAAATTAGTCATCACAACAGAGAGGGGCTAAAGTCCTGACAACTTAGCAAAAAGCATCTTATTCGGCCCATGAAGCTCTTCTTTTTATCATAATTATTTTTAAACCTCAATTATTCAAGGCTTGAAATCTTTTAAATCCAATACTCTTTACAGGATTTGCTTTTCTTAGTTGATGATTGAGTCTATCGTCATCTATTTCCATCATTACCTTCTGAAGTTTTATTTTTGGTTGCCGGTTTCTTGTTCTGATAGGACTAAGTCATAAGTAGATGTACCCACGATAATTTATGGTTACTGCATTAAGTTTATATTATGGCTGATCACTAACAGAAGTTTATGATCATGTCTTAGACCTACCTTCCATGTCAAACACCTGAGCCATTACGAAAATATAGAGAAGAAGAACTTACAAATCTGCGTGGCAATGGAAAAGGCAAGCTCAAGGAATGGGATAGAGTATATGACTATGATTACTACAATGATTTGGGAAGTCCAGACAAAGGTGAAGAATATGAACGCCCCATTCTTGGTGGATCAGAGGAGTATCCGTACCCAAGAAGAGGAAGAACTGGTCGGAAACCAACAAAAACTGGTTAGAAACCTAAAAACAAAGCAGTCTTGAATTTCTGTCGAATTCTTTATGCGTAAACCATGACAATTCTGGTGTCACAACATACCTATCTTTGTTGATCTAAGCACATATTCCTTCGTTGTAACAGATCCCAACGCTGAAAGTAGATTGCCACTCCTAAGCTTGAACATTTATGTTCCAAGAGACGAACGGTTTGGCCACGTGAAATTTTCTGATTTTCTTGCCTATGCTCTGAAATCCATTGTTCAAGTATTGCTACCTGAGATTGCATCTTTATGTGACAAAACAAGAAATGAATTTGACACCTTTGAGGATGTATACAATCTCTACGAAGGAGGCATCAAACTACCAAGTGGTTCCTCAGTTGGTAAATTGAGGGATCTCATCCCTTGGGAGATGTTGAAGGAACTTGTTAGAAATGATGGTGAAAGATTCCTGAAATTCCCAATGCCTGATGTGATCAAAGGTGTCTACTGAGTTTCTGTTCTATCAAAGTCCTAGCAGAAAACTAAAGTTTCTACAATTCTTAAAGAGATTTTTGTGTTATGATTGCAGAGGATAAGTCTGCTTGGAGGACTGATGAAGAGTTTGGAAGAGAAATGCTTGCTGGAGTTAACCCCGTCTGCATCAGCCGCCTCCGAGTAAAATAACTAGTTACAATGCACTAGCAATTTGTTAGTTGTTATGGTTGCTAATGTGTAATTATACTCGAAAATTTCCTGCAGGAGTTCCCCCCAGCCAGTAAGTTAGATCCTAAAGAATATGGGAATCAACATAGCACAATCAGAAAGGAGGACATTGAAGAGAACATGGATGGACTCACCATAAATCAAGTATGGAATTCCCTTATCTCTTCCAGTCTCATTTCATATTATAAGACCAATCTCAGAATCAACAAGAACCAGAATGCACTAAAATTCGTTGATTTCTCTGATATAGGCACTTGAGAGTAACAGGCTATTTATATTAGATCATCACGATGCATTAATGCCGTACTTGGAGCAAATCAACTCAACCTCCTCAAAGATTTATGCCTCCAGAACGATCCTGCTACTCCAGGATGATGGCACATTAAAGCCACTGGCAATTGAGTTGAGCAAACCACATCCACAAGGAAAGAACCATGGTGCTGTGAGCAAGGTCTTCACTCCAGCTGAAAATGACGTTGAGGGTTCAATCTGGCAGCTGGCCAAAGCTTATGTGGCTGTGAATGATTCTGGGTACCATCAGCTCATCAGTCACTGGTATAGTTCTGAACTGAGATAAGTTACATGTGTAGCCATTAAATATACCACAAGTAAGTTCATACTTTAATAATCAATACATGAACGATGAAATGGCATTAAGAATACCTAAATTAAAAGACATGATTGTCGTTCTTAAAACTTCTAGAATCAACTTTTAGGATAACTGCAACACTAAAAAATTAGCATATACATTTCCCTTGCTCTCCCACTAGTTTATGTTAGATTAGATGATGTAAACGTAACACCTTAAAATGACTTATCTATACGGTCATAAGAATGCAAGAAAGCCTTACACAACAATTCTCCAACATCAAATAAACCTGCTGAGAAATCAACTAGCACAAATATGACCAATGGCCTTTAGATTTCTATTTGATCCCTTTGCAAATCAAAAGAATGACGAGAAATTCTTAAAAAAAGTTATTACGGATCAAAATATATACCTGATCCACTTAACTTGCATCTGCAGGTTGAACACTCACGCAGTCATAGAGCCTTTTGTGATTGCCACAAACAGACGGTTGAGTGTTCTTCATCCAATATATAAGCTTCTGCAGCCACACTTCAAAGATACAATGTACATCAACGCCCTTGCAAGACAAATACTCATCAATGCTGGTGGAGTACTTGAGAAAACTGTATTCCCAGCTAAATATGCTATGGAACTGTCCTCTGTAGTTTATAAGAACTGGATTTTCACAGAGCAGGGACTCCCTGCTGATCTGCTGAGGAGGTATTTCAAGCAATTCAATACTGAAATTATTTTGATTTCCAGAATTCCTATCTTAAAGAACCTAAATTTGATAATAAATTTCACCACCTCACAGAGGATTAGCAGTTAAAGATTCAAGTTCTCGACATGACCTCAGACTTCTTATAGAGGATTATCCTTACGCCGTCGACGGGCTAGAAATCTGGTCAGCGATTGAAACATGGGTTGAGGAATACTGTGGTTTCTACTACCCAACAGTTGACTTGATCCAAAATGACTCTGAACTTCAGTCCTGGTGGAGTGAAATTCGCAATGTGGGCCACGGTGATAAGAAAGACGAACCTTGGTGGCCGGAGATGCAGACTAGAGCTGACCTTACACAATCTTGCACCATTATCATCTGGATAGCTTCAGCCCTTCATGCAGCTGTCAATTTCGGGCAATACCCTTATGCCGGATTCCTCCCAAATCGTCCGACTATAAGCCGTCGTTTCATGCCGGAGCCAGGCACCCCTGAGTATACCGAGGTAAAGGAAAACCCAGACTTGGCATTTCTGAAAACAATCACTGCTCAGTTTCAGACACTCCTAGGTGTATCACTTATTGAGATTCTATCACGACATGCAACTGACGAGATTTACCTCGGAAAAAGAGAAACTCCTGAGTGGACTTCAGATAAGGAGCCACTCGCAGCATTTGAAAGATTTGGAAACAAGCTGATAGATATAGAGAACAGAATATTGAATATGAACAACGAGAAGAGATGGAGGAACCGAGTTGGACCTGTAAAGGTGCCTTACACCTTGCTGTTTCCAAACACTTCAGATTACTACAAGCAAGGAGGACTCACTGGTGGAGGCATACCCAACAGTATATCAATCTAAAGATGTGTTCTTGTGTCCTAATTTTGAAGCAATTGCATAGAACATTCTTAGATGTGAGCAGTATGAGTTTTTTTGTTTTGCATGTGTGTTGTACTTCTTTCATTCCCACGATTTTGTATCAAATGTCATTGTATAAAGTTTTATTCGTTGACTCGTGAATTACGAATTGCCCTTATAACGAGTTTAATTTTCACTAATTAGATTTAAAAATTAAATTAAATTATCATCTTAATAGGATTTAATTAATTTAGGTGTGATATTTTGTTATTTATAATAGAAGATTATAAGAAGTATTTATAAAATGTTAAAAATTATAAATATTGCAATTTTAGAGACATTGCAATTTTTCCAAACGGATAAAGGAAAGATTAAAAGAATATTGAAGGAGCGGATGAGTTAGTAACGACTCTCTTGATTTGAGTGAGGTCGCGAGTTTGAACCTCCCTTATATATGCAGCTGTTTAAAATTTAGAGTCAGAGCTTTGCCTCTCATAAGAGACCTACTTAACTTGAGCGGAGATTAATTTAAGTATAAATAACTTAAGGCATTTTTCCGTAATTAAGACATTTCTAAGACACGCGGCAACCAAAAAGTAAGAAAGAATATTGACCAAGAAAGAGATAGAGGGATGTGAGGACATGGTAAGGATAGATATCGAACTCAGACATTTAATTGGTTCAACGCCTTATCACCTTATCCATCCAAAAATCAACCCACATGCACTTAACAGCCACGGACCAAGCATACAATTTTCTATAGTCAATCTCTGACCTTCGATTCTCCATGGCAATGGCAACTCAAGCTTCTATCTTCACCCCAACCGGTCTTTCCACTCCTCAATCAAGTAGCCACGCAATTGTGCCATGGAAGCAATATTCGTTTATGTCATTTAAGCCACAAAAACACAGCTCGGCACAAAGAATCTTCAAGGTTTCTGCTGCCGAGGGAAAGGTGGAGGCACCCGCAAAGGAGGCTCCAGTAGGCTTCACTCCGCCGGAGTTAGACCCGAGCACTCCATCGCCGATATTCGGTGGCAGCACTGGTGGGTTGTTGAGGAAGGCTCAAGTAGAGGAGTTTTACGTGATCACATGGGACTCTCCTAAAGAACAGATCTTCGAAATGCCTACTGGTGGTGCAGCCATCATGAGGCAAGGACCCAACTTGCTCAAGTTGGCTAGGAAGGAACAGTGCTTAGCTCTTGGAACTAGGCTTAGATCCAAGTACAAGATCAAGTACCAGTTCTACAGGGTGTTCCCTAATGGCGAGGTTCAGTATTTGCACCCGAAAGACGGAGTTTACCCTGAGAAGGTGAATCCAGGGCGTCAGGGTGTTGGTGTGAACTTCAGGTCCATCGGTAAGAACGTGAACCCTATCGAGGTCAAGTTCACTGGAAAGCAAGCGTATGATCTGTAAGCTGAGTGACCATTAATTGACTGTTTGTGTGTATGAACCTTATAATTATTATTGCTGCGTTGTTACTGTATTTGATCTATCTGATCTTCATGAAGCTCTAAAGGAAACAAATCTTGGGTAGATTAATGTTGATGCAGAAATCAAAATCACTACCTTTTGGATGGTAGGATTAATTTAATAGCCTATAAATCACGTCAATTGGTTATTTCTTATTAGATAAGCCCTATGCGATAGAGTCAATTAAAAAACATAAGTAGAGGAAATTGAATACACGACCTTTTAGTCCTATATCCTTTCACTCTATCAACTAAGGCGCCATCCTTAAAGCATTATCTAAGAACATGTTTGAGAATGTTTAGTCTATTTAACATAATATTATTTTAATTAAAAAGGCCTTAAATTTGACTTAAAATTTGATCAATTTGTATCAAATCTATTGATTTTGAATCTAATCAAATTGGAGTTTGAAATTTTTAGTGATTATGTCAAAAGAATATATTTAGGTTAACCTAATTTAATTTTAATACAAATATTAAATTAAAGTTATATATTTATTTATTGTTGTACTAGATAAATATGTTGGTATATATACTCTAAAGTTTTAAAATTATGAAAGAAGTTAAATTGATAAGATAAGAAATTTAAGGTTTAAAAGTTTGTCATAAAATTAAATAAAATTAACTTTTTAAATTATGATTGAAATATGTTGTTCTTATCGATTGAGAATTTTAAATTTTAATTAAAAAAGAGATCATTAAATAAAATTGGCTAATTTATATTTATATTTATAAAAATGTATTAATTTATAAAAATTGGCTAATTTTTAGTCACAAAAGTTGTTAAAAAAATCTAATTAAAAAATAAAAAATAAAAGTTAGATAATTTAAATTTTTTATATTTTTTTATCGTCGATATACAGCCCTGGACTCCTGTCAATTTTATGCTTCATCCTATTTTTGGGCTTCCGTAAAGGCTTTTGGGTGGTTTTAGAAGCCATAAAAGAAACTCCAACAAGGCTTTGGTAATTTGAGGAATGGGCTGGGAGTTGCCAGGCGCTACGGGTATTTTACGTAATCTTGTAAAAATTGGATGAATAATTAAACCAATAATATAAGATTTAAAAAGTTTAATTAATGTAAAATTATCATAAAGTCAGTTAAAAATGAACAAATAAAAAATTTTGAGGAATAATTAAAAAAATTATCTTTAACTACAAAAAATTTTAAAAATTATTTAAAAAGACTGTTAAATAAAAATGAATAAGTTTATTTTAATTTATAAAAATTGATTAATTTATGAAAATTAGTCAAATAATTAATATAATAATCAATTTTTAACAACAAAAATTAGTAAACTAAATCAAATAAAAAATTAACTAATTTAAGATTTTTATTATTAAACTAATCTAATCAATTCATTTTAAAACATTAATTTTTACTCATTTCATGTAATAAATAGCTTTTGTGAAAATACAAGAAATTTATAATTTCTTAAGTTCTAAATTCTAATCACGAAAGTCTAAAATTTTTATTTGTAATAAAAGAATTTATTATAAAATATAATTTATTAATTATATATCTTAAAATAAACTATTTAATAAATTCATATTTTCAAACTTAAATTTTTGTTCGGTTAGTAGTTGGAATATCTAAACATATAAAGTAAACTCAGTTTGTGAGTTAAGGATGGCAACAAATTAAATTCAAAATTTATAGTTTAAAATCTAAAAAATAATTAAATTAATTGTAAATTTTTATTTATAATCGAAACCCAATTTAAATTTTAAATTTACTCTCTAAAGTTGAATTGTATCGAAGTTAATGTTTTTGAAGTTAAATTATATTTATTACCTTATCTAAAAATTAAAATTTTTAAACAAAAATGTCTACCTGTAACTATATTAACTGGCTTAATTAAAAATAACTCAAACGATAAAAAAAAGTGGCACATAAAACTTTATGCTTTGCGGAGTTGCGAAAAAAATTATAATGTAACATAATTTATATTTTGTGATTTAATCGGAATGATCCAAAGATCGCAAAGGAATAACATCTTGTTAATGATTGAAATAAGTAAAAAAAAATTTGGGATAATTCAGGATTCGAGCTTGGTCTGATTATCTAGAACCTATGAGCCATCCACTTAAACTCATAGATAAGTAAATCTGAGTTTGATTTTAGATAGTATAAAAAGTACCTGCTCTGACGAATGGACCTTCATTGTCAGAGGGATTATATCATCTTAATAAAAGCTGCTCCTCTCACAGCTCAAACCCATAAACGCTAACAATCCTCTGCCCCTTTCTGCCACCAGGCTACCCCGTGTTTAACTTATCGAATGTACTGAGATTTGAAACAACAATGATGTTGGAAAATTTACACAAGATCGAATCTAAACGCAGCGAAATGAATTTAAAATTTTTCCACAGAATCAACTTTAACAGAATTAAAATCGAAACATAAAACAAGAAATAGAAAAAGTTTAACTAACCTTTTCTTGAATTCCCAATACAAAATCTTGTCTCTCCGAGATTGTCAAATCTACGAGCCGTCCAATCGTCCGGCCTTTAACGGTATTCACAGATCTTTTCAGAGAAAAACTCAAATCGAATTTGAGAAGAAAAATTGTTTAGCAGTGCTAGCTCCATTTGTTCTAATTTTTCCTTTTTATATGAAAAACTTATTTTTCATATCCTTGGATTTTATTAAAA
>JANIJH010000225.1:87071696-87087597 GCA_024520975.1 Erythroxylum areolatum | reverse complement strand
CATAAGTAGCATCAAAACATAGTAATTCCTACATGAGATAACTTTGGTAATCTCAAGTCTAAGGATCAACTATACAATCATTATAATGAGATAATCCACAGACACACAAGTAATGTTCCATTTGGGATTCTCATAATAGGGTCTGTTCAGTGAACTTATTCTCTAATAAGCACCTACATATTTGTTTAAGTATCTCTATATTTTAATCTATGAGATCGATTACTTTCTTCATAAGAGAGAAACGAATATGTGCTAGTCTAACCATTTCATCAATACCCCATCTTGATGAAACTATGACTTGGAACATTTAGGAATAATACAAAATACAATTTGAATCTCATAATTATAATCACATTATAATTTCTAATTACGTAATAATTATTTCAGGAATTTTATCTTTATGATTAATAATTAAATAATTAAAATGCATAAAGATAAAGAATGCCTTTATTAAATAAAACAAATTTTATACAATTAAAAGTACAACCAAAATTAGTTGTAAGGGCACAAACCAACAAATGATTCATTGACGCATGCTTGTAACTTTACTCTGGCCAGCTGTTAAACAATTAATTGATTTTCTTACTTTTAGAACTCAATTACAACCATTGTAATGTCAGCAAGATGATACAACAGTCACCGATGTGATTGGTCTCGAGTCCTTATCTCGTTGACGTCCACTTACGAACACAATCACAATCAAAAGTTGGATTAAAGAGGATTATAAGTTAAATTGATGTGATGGCCACTACAGCTTAGAGCGGAGTGCGGCTGCACAAGCTCGAACGTGGATCACTATAACTTGTTTCCTCGTGCAATCAGTTAAGACATGTCACTGCATTAGGTTCGTGGTGGACATCGCTGTCCAAGTACTCTTTTGGGTGACAAGTGACAACCAACCAAATACACGACAACGCTATGTTGGTTGTCGTTGTTATTAGAGCTGTCTCAAATAATGCAAGAAGCTTCTCGATCTCTATGAGTTAATTATAACATAAATATTTTTTTATTTTTAAATCAAAGTAAGTTTTAATGCTAATAAATGAGCCCTATAGTTTAAAATATATAAAAATATTATCATGTCAATATTGGCGTTACTTGTAACTGATAGAACTTTAACTCTATCAAAAATTTATGCTTATTTAGAGTCAAAATTAAAATATTGTAAAAATGTTGAAGATTAATTTAAACGCTTCAAAATATTAAGATTCACGCTATATTAAGCTATAAACGTTGAAGCTTAAGTTGATTTTTTGACACAAATTTTCAAATTAAAACTTATAATCAGTCAAATTAGTAGAATCAATCTTTTATGTATTTATTAAATCAAAACTTGTAGAATAAAGTGGTAAATGAAATTTGATTTTTTATCTTAATAAATTAGAGTGACAAATTAAAAGTAATATATATATATATATACACACATATAAGGGTTGGAAATTGTTGAAAAACCTAACTTACTCTCAAAAGCTAACTTGAGAGGGAAGGTTTGCACATTATTATAAATGGCTAAATACACTCACACTTATCCAACGTAAAATTCTTGACACTCTCTTTCAACCTAAAATAGGGCTAAATATCTTTTGAGCATATTAAGCAAAATGACAGAACTGAGCATCGTCCTAAATTATCGAAACAAACAGGCTCTAATACTTTATTGAAAGGCCTAACAGTACATTTAATTATTTACAATAATGTGCAAACTTTCCCTCATAAGAGCTCTAATACCTTGTTAAAAGGCTTAACAATGAGATGCATTTAGCTTTTTATAATTCTTCCATCTCAAATTAACCTTTGAGGATAAATTACACCTTCAACATGATCTCATGACCGTTTGTCTCCATAGTTTGAGATAAGCAAGGAAATTATTGAGCATTATTGACAATGAGTGTTGAAAATTATAAGATGTGCACTTTTTTTTTTTATTATATGGCACACATTCATTTACCATAAACACATTTGATGATGACGAAATCCAAACACGATGATTATGTACACAAACTGCCCAATCAAAATCCCTTGTCCAGGGTCTTGACAGTGATGATCTGATTAGGCTCCAACAGGTGTGGTTGTGAGAACAGAGTCAATACCGCTCCCGGTGCGGTTGATTCTTTGATCGCCGCCGTGAGGTCCGTTGACCACCCAGATCTCTGGAATCACTTGGGCTAGGTTGTTGATGTTCTCCAAGGCATAGTCTGATTCTTTGCTTTTCACCGCCTTCCCAACCTAATTTCCAAGAGTATTATCTTAATTGTAAAGAGAGTATACAATCTACCAAATTATTATCATAATTCAAATGTTTTTTCTACTAGTTTTATATTAATAATACTTTTTAAAAATAAAGACTAAAATTAAAAAATGTTATATTACATATGTTAGCCAATAGGCTACCAGAGTAATTTAGCCCTAAAGTTTATACTAAAAATCGAGTTAAAGTCTAATATTTTTAACATTTACAAAACCGTTCAAAATAATCCGCAATATTTAGAAATTTACCAGGACAGTGCAGAGGCCGAGAGCTTTTCCGGCTGCGACATTTCGAATGTTATCATCCAAGAATAACTACAACCAGAAAACCATGTCTTAGTACACAAACTGTATTCAGCGTAGAAAACGCAGTAATCTAATTCAAGAGTATAAAAAACGCAGACCTAATCTGAAATTTATGAAGCACTTAAAAAATAGACGAAAATCTAAAAAAAAGGTAAAAATTCTTCTGTAGTTCAATAAAGAAATATTTATATAGGTTATAATTGTTAATGAATATATAAAATCAATTAAGTTGGTCTCATACAACAGCTTAAGTTATTATGATAAAACGATCATTTAATATGATATCAGAGTCTTTGTGGTCAAGTGATAATGAATTCAAATCCTACTACCTACTTATTATTCAGCATAAAATAGAATAGGCTTGTCCAAATTTTAAACCCAAAAAGTTTTCACTTAAGAGGGTGTGTTAGTGAATGTATAAAATCAATTAAGTTAGTCTCACGATAGCTTAAGTTATTATGTTAAAATGATCATTTAACAATAATATCCTATTTACACGTAATAAGAATAAAAACGTTATTATAATCCTAGTAAAAATAAAACATAATAAATAAATAAATTTTCTAACCGCGTCGCAAACCGTTTGCTCAAAAAGTCTTAAAAAAACTATGACATTTCTCTTGTAAAGTTGGACAAGAAATGTCACAAAACTATGTTGAAAATTAGATTATATAGCATGAGATTGATGACCATACGGTGCGGCGAGGATCAACGCCAGCTACTTGGAGGGCAATTCTCATGGCGTCCATCGATGGTTTTAGGAGCACAGGGTATTCATCAGGACGAGTTGACTTTGAGAGGTTGGGGTTCATCGTCTCGAAACATACGATTTGCTCAAAGCAGTCCTTTACTCCCAATCTTTCCAAGGCTTTGATCGCGTGATTTCTGTCGGAGTTGGTGAATATCTGGAAACACAAGAATTTAGTCAGTGGGTTACGTAGGAACAGGATCAAACGACCTGGTTTCAAACTTACGATTTTTCTCTGGTCAATGTTCTGTAAGAGGTTGCGTAGCTGGGGATTTGGCTTGATCACATCGTAAGGTAACCTTCCGTGCACGAAACTGTAGATATTCATAGGAGACGAAAGAAGAAAATCATTGATCGTTGAAGAAATTGTGTTCACGTAGCAGACCAGAGGAATCGATTGAAGGGTATGAACACAAACCTGTGGTAATCATCGGCGTCGATATCATAACCAAGTGCCTGGAATGAGAGACGTTTCAGAATCAATCTCATAAAACACTAAATGAATAAGCTTGTAGGGTTAGTAGTAATTACTCGCAAACCGGCAAGAGAACTGCCGTAGGTCTTGAAGAGCTCGACTCGGAGACTTGGAGCTTTGCTCTCTGTAAACCCACATTTCTCAACGAGAAAATCTGATGGACATGGACAAAACCATCAAGTGTCAATAAACTTGTAATTTACGAGAATCGAGAAACAAAATAAGCTATCGTACCGTCGATGTTCTTCCTCAGGGCTTCGGCTATTCCGAGCTTGGAAGAATAAAGGGTGTCATCCAAATCTGCTCAAAGAACACATATAAATATGGTCCGATGAATTGTAACAACAATCTAAATCGTAATTTAAGATTAATATTAAAAAATAAACAATAAGCTACCGAAGATGAGAGCGTCGAAAGGAGAGCTTGAATCACCACAAGAATCCATGGGAGAGATTGAAAAACACGACTTTGGAAAACAAGATGAGCTTAGAATGAGACTTGAAAGAGAGAGAGGAAAGGGACTCGGCGGAAGACGGAGCAGAGACACTTATAGGAAGAGAAGGGACCGAACGGTGTGTCCTGACGTGGAATCAAAATCCTTTTTTTTTTTTTGTAAGGATTAGTCCGGGCGGTGTGTCCTGACGTGGAATCAAAATCTATTTTTTTTTTAAGGATTAGTAGGAGATTAATTAATTCCTTCGCGACGGCAACATCTTAAATCAAGGAGGGCTATCGCTCGCTCAGAAGATTTTGATGCGGCAATAACTGATGATCCAGAGCAGAAGCGTTCAAATTGGGCGTTGGCTGTTTTGGTTGGATGGCTGCACTATAGCCGTTGATTTAGTGGACGGTGGACGTGTTCTTACCCGTTTCAATTTTATAGTTCGTTTGCTCTTACGAGCTTTCAGTGAGTCTATAAAGCTGCCTTACTTTTTTTTTAATAAAACGGAGAGTTTTGTACTGATAATTTTTTTTATTGTGAAATTGAAATTAATTTATAGATAAGTTATTTAAGTTAATTGTTTAGAATTAAGTTAAAATTTTAATTTAATTTATATTTATAAATTGAACATATTTTAATTTAGTTTTTTTATTTTCTAAATTATCAAAGTAAGAATCAAGGATCTAAGTGATAAGTAAACATAAAAGAGTGCTGTCTTCGGTAACTAACTAAAATATTCCATTTGGACCCTTCATCACGAAGCTGTAACTTTCTACCTAACTTCTTAACTAAGTTTACTAGATTCATAACGAAGCTGTAACTTTTTACCTAACTTCTTAACTAAGTTTACTAGATTCATGCCGTCCTAGTCTCATCGGTTGGAGCATACCATCTATTAGATGGGTTAAATTAAACACAGATAGAGCGTGCAATTGTTCATAATTCTCTTCTAAAGCAGGTGACCTTATACAAAATAGCAAAAACAATTGACTTGACGGGTTCACTCAGAATTTAGGTTTGTGCACATCGTTGTCGGCCGAACTCTGAAGAGTATTTACAAGACTCTCGTTTGTGTAGAACCTAGACTTTCGCTGGATCGAATTGGAAGTAGATTTTTTCATAGTGCACAATATCCTCTTTTTATCGGACAACTGCTCATCAGTCCTCAACCCCATCGTAATAGGTATTCACGAATTGTTCACCTGAAATTAGACTGTTGTTCATTGATATGTATACGAGAAGAGTAATAGATGTGCCGACTGGCTTGTTACCTACTTAGAATATCATGAAGTTGGTGTTACTTATTTTGATACTATACCTATCGAGTGTCATCATATTCAATTAGAGGATAGGTCGAGAACCTGTTTCTTCATATTTGTTTTGTAATCTATTTTCGTTAGT
Organism: Erythroxylum areolatum; assembly: GCA_024520975.1. Lineage (NCBI taxonomy): Eukaryota > Viridiplantae > Streptophyta > Magnoliopsida > Malpighiales > Erythroxylaceae > Erythroxylum > Erythroxylum areolatum. The sequence goes on along the minus strand of JANIJH010000225.1, from coordinate 87,081,978 downwards.
TTCTTTTTAATAAAAAAACAAACATCATTGGCAGGAAAGTTGGGTTCCGACATGGCATTGGCAACAAGAAATTTTACCAGACAGCCCAGTTTTTAACTGAAAATCCAAATAACTCATTACCTTCTCTTTCTTCGCTTGGACATAAGAGAGAAGAAGTTACTCTCGTAAGGTGTAACATTAAATACAAGGATATCCAAAATAAATATTGGGCAGCGTTCGTTGCTTGTGGTTGAACTTCAGGAAGTCTTTTCGGGTCTTACTCTAGTTTGATCGCTTGGTTATCAATGAGTCATTCTTGAAGTTGATTCGTTGGAAGTTATTAATATCTTATCCTCCTTTGTTGTCCCTTCAGTTGATATTACTTTTTTACTGACAGGCATACGAGATATTCTTGGACGGAATTGGACGATTCACCTCCAGCATGTTTATCGCGAAAACAACCAGAGTGCAGATCATTTGACTCACTTAGCAGCCCTGGCATGCATCACTTATAGGCGTCACCGTCGACAACCATGGATTTTCTTCAATGTAACATGCACAGAGATTTATACCGCAAATTCCTGCATTAGCTAGTCTTTTTCTGTTTAGCTTTTTTGGCTTTCCTTTGTATATATATATATATATAAAGTGTGATTTGTGTTGGAATCTCTTATAGAAAAGCTTACACAATTGAGACACTTAATTTAATAACAAAAATACGTATTTAGAAAGCAAATCACCTCGTGATATTTAATAGTCTTCACCCTCATGAACATGGAAAACGTGTTTTCCAGCATATTAAAATATCAACAAGTTCTACGGATTGATCGATTGATAAAAAATACGCGATAGCAACCTATCCTACAATTGGCACGTTATAAGGAAGAATAGTATAGGCCTATCATACCCTACTTACCGACAATGCTGCCACTATTGAATGTCCATTTATTCAGTGTGCTTTCAGGTTACTACGGTTTTATAATTTATAATAACGTTACCCAAAATTAAATGTAGAGGATAAAAAATTTAAGGTTTAATAAGTATTAAATTATTATAAAATTAGCTAAAATTAAATAAAATTTTAAAAATTAAAGAATATTGCCCTTACCTATAAAAAATTAAAATTTAATTAAAAAAGAGCTATTAAATGAAAAGTTTATTTTAGTTCATAAAATTTATTATTTTATAAAAACTGACCAATTAATTAATAAATAAATTAGTTTTTAATAACAAAAATTATTAAACTAAATTAAATTAAAAAATTAAAAATTGAACTAAAAATTTGATCAATTTAAAATTTTCATTATTATTAGTTTATGATCAAGAATCCGAGCAATGGTGACACAGAATGATTCGCTTTTAAGTGAGATCGGAGGTAGTCTTTTGCAGTAAGTCAGAGCACTGGAAGCAATCCAAGTTATGAACCTAAGTTTAAATTGATTTCTTCTTACTCCGGACACAAGTTAGAGTTGCAATTTAAATTTAATAAAATATAATGTATCTTGATTTCAGGTTATATTAATTTAAACCAAGTTATTTTATTATTTTAATTCAAATTTAAATTAAATTATACTTAACCGCCATAAATTTGTTTCATTAATCTTAAACTCAAAATTAAATTAAATTTTATTCTGAATTAAAAAATTCTTTACTTAAATGTTTTAAAATTATAAGAATTTGATAATTCAAATGCTTGAATAATGTAATTATTTAGTAAAATGAACAATTATTCGTCACAAAAAGAAGTGCCAGCGAGAAATGAGGCTATGCTACGTGTAAGCTTATCCCTTCAAAGCTGATAAGATTCCAAACCATTTTCTTTGTTATCTTCATTCTTTTGTCCATCACCCTATCCCTAATGGGATAGCTCTTTCTATTTCTTTATTTTTGCCAGCTTAATAGATAAATCCACCGTCCCCTCTTTCGTTCGGTTCTCTGTAATTTCACTTAATTAATATATATTTCACTTACTCTCGGGTTAGATTAGGCTCGGCTCGATTGTATCTGAAGCGTCTCAAACTTGATCAAACTCAGGTTTAGACTCAAATGAAACTTTTTGAGGTGAATTTGAGTCTTAATATACTCGATTTAGACCAACTTATTATCATCCCTATTTGAGATTAATATTAAGATAATCTTAATCTAAACTAGAGTTAATGTCAAATGCAATGGACTAGAAGGAGTTAGACCCTCATTGGGCTTCTACTTTTGTTGGTCTTTAAGGCCTATTAAGGAATCAAAATCTAGTTCAGAAGGATATGTGAGGTGAAGCTACTCTCTTTAAATTAAAATTTTAAAAATATTTTATAATTTATTTTTAATTTAAAATATTTTAAATTTACATACTTTATTAAATTTTATTAATTAATTTTAATAATTTAATTATAAATTCATATATTATTTTATTTCTAATATTTTTATTTATTTGATGATTTATACCTTTCTTTTTGGTGTACAAGCAATTGGAGAAGATATCAAATTTAACGAAACAACATCTTAGCAAAAAGCACAAATACGAATGTACTCATTTCGCTATTACACCGTTACAAGGCATCAACACATAAACAAAATAACAAAAAAAAGAAAAGCCAGTACATAATCTTAGAACACCGAAGAGCATATCAAGAACAGAAAAGAAAGGAAAAAGGGTCAAATTTTCCAAGTTCGTATATATATTTCAACTTTCGCAGTGCTTTTCTGTTCGTGGCTTAAGATTGACTCTGTTTTTGTGTAATTATCCCATGGCCATAGATGAACCTTGCATCTCCTTCCGTGTATACATGTGTTTCATTGTCCAACCTGCCCATTTTCAATCCCAAGTTGGTCACAACTTGATAATAATAAGTATAGATTGGAAATGTGAAACGCTTTTGATCTTACGAATTGCGAATGGCTTTGCTCAAGGTAGAGGCTGACGAAAATGTCTTCCCATCAAAGTATCTGTTCTCTCCTTTGATTCTCTGCTTTATCTTAAGGTCCAGTTCATCAGCACTTAAAGAGATCGGTGAATCTGAAGCCTGTAAGTTGAACGTGTACAAGAAATTAGATGTTGTTGATACTTAAACATAACAAAAAAGCTCAGCCCGGTTCAAATTTAATCAGTCGAATTCGATATGACATCGATTTGAACTTGAACTTGGATCTTGGAGAAGTCAAGAAATAAGCACAACAAAAAAGCTCGACTTTCACCCAAGTTCATATCGAACTGACCAAGTCCGGTTTGACGAAACTTGGGTTTGACTTTAGATCTAAGATAGCTAGGGTCCGGCCAGGTCCGGCGAGTTGTCACACTTAAAAAGCTAGAGTACTTGGTTTGTGCAAGTGTGCAGCTAACTAAAACAGAGATGATGATGTGAAGTATGAGTACCATGACCCATCCCCAAGTATCAGCGTAAGAAGGGATATGAGCAGAATATGCCACAACATCTGCACCATCAAAAGATGAAAATTAACAGAACGTTCCTTTTGATTATGATCAACAGTAACTGAAACTGAAACTGAAACAGTAGCAGAAAAAAGCATCTCAAGTTTTGCTTACATTTGAACACCTGTTTCAAAGTATTATAGATACAGGAAAATACTTCTGTATGGCTGAAAATTCCTGCTGGCCCTGCCTGATATTTTACACCACTTCATTTAATTAGCCTTCCTTCCAATATAATTTCCCAACACTCATTGATGAATACCAGTTGGAATGCGATACCTGTGTGACAAAAACTCCATCCTGATTGAGTCTGGGCTTAACATGAGACTCGTAAAAGGATTTCGTGTACAGTTTATAACATGGGCCTCCTTCTATGGGGTCTGCAAGGTCTCCTATGATCACATCGTAGCTCTCCTCCCTATTTTCAAGCTCAATCCTGAAACAAATTGACCAATAATGGGTATTAGCTTTCGTAACAAAAGGAGGGAGAAGACGAAAGGGAAAGATGGCCGACCTGGCGTCATTGATGATGACCTCAAGTCTAGGATGAGAAAAAGCTTCACTGTTCACAAGCAAGTATGCTTTGCAGAACTCTACTACCTCCTGTTCCATTAACGAACTTTAATTATGAGTAATAAAAACTCAAGTTGGAAAAAAGAAAAGGAAACTTTGATTAATGGTGGCGATTTGAACTTACCTCATCAATGTCACACATGACAACCTTCTCTACTGTCTTGTGTCTAAGTATTTCTCTTGCAGTGGACCCTTCACCTCCTCCCATGATGAAGACTGTCTTTGGACTACAGTTGAATATAATAAGTACATACGTAGACAAGAAAACCAAAAACCATCAAAGAGAGAGTTAAGAAGTTACTCTGGATGATGAAGAAGTGCTGGATGAACGAGACATTCATGGTAAATGAATTCATCAATTTCTGCACTCTGAAGCTTCCCGTCAATGATCAAAGCCTGTTGAGTTACAGCATTTTTCACGTCAGAGAAATGTTAATTTAGCTATCACCATAAAACTGATAAGAACCCATTTTAAGGTTTTTTCTTTTTGCTAAAATCAAACCTTTCCGAATGGTTTTGTATCCAAGAGTGCAATTTCCTGGTATGGAGTAGATCCTGTATGCAAAATGCTGCCATGGAAGAAAAAGAGTGATCGATCATATACAAGAATAAAGGAAAAAAGAGTTTCAACACTGATAAACTTTTTTTTTCCCTATTGAACACTGTCTGCCCTTTTCACGACCGAGATTTATAGTCACCATTTGGGATTACTATACACAAATTATAAAGAATAAGTGTGATGAGATAGTGAGGAGCAAAAAGGAGGAACAGAATCTTCGAAAATATGAGAAAGGACAGCTAGGAGTTTCCATTTGTCTCCCGCGATAAAAAGGTGTTTACATTTCCTCTTCTCTTCCATGATATTGTCTCAAGATGTTGAATAAAGTATGCAAATAAAAAAAGGTGATTCGCCATAAAACCCGCCACAGATTAATGTCGAGAAGACACTGAAATTTGTTTCTACTGAGTTCTGCAAGTAACGTATAGAAATGGGATTTCATGATTTTCATAGATAACAATATTTTTTTTATAATACCTATTAAGAGAGAAACACCATCTCAAGTTAGCTTCAATCTCTTCCTCATACCAGCAGCTCTTTCTATAGCCATTAGGCGATGAATGGCTGATTCTATCCACTCCATTGCCATTGATAATCTCATGAGAGCAAGAAATATCACCCATTTCTTTGTATCCTTCTAGGAAAGCTACCACACAGAGGAACAGAGGGTTTGCGAGGGGAGAAAGTGATAGTTGATGCAGAGACGAGCTAGGTAGGTGGCTTAATATATGCACGCGAGATGGAAGGGGAAAAAAAAAAAAAAGAAGAAACAACAAAGGTGGTATGATTTGGCTTTTGGTATGGAAGAGGAACTTAGGATTTAGGAAAGGCAAAATCTATATGGAAGCTGGCGTGTGTGCACTTGTGCTCAAAAGTTGCACCAAAATATCCTCATGGGTTTTCGTAAACTTGATACAATGCCATGATGGTATACATACAAAGGCAAAGCTAAAAAGTGGATAAAGTGGAAGGACAGCGTCTGATTTTCTTAGGTTTGATTTGATATGTGTGTCGTTTCCCTAGTTCAATCCTCCCCCATGTATGAAACCACATTATAAGCTTTGCATAATGGATCACTTCAACACACGCTATGATCATTAGATTCATCAACTTGTGAACTGACTTGTATTTATACTTTTTTTTTTTTCTTACAAAGTGTTTTAGAAGGATCTCAATTATGGAAAGATACTTTTAAGCCATTTATTCTCAGACTAATCCTCGCTCGAATCGGATAGGTCCCTTACGGAAAGCAAAGCTCTGGCTCCAAGTTTTAAACGGCTGCATACATGAGGATGGTTCGAACCCGTGACCTCACTTAAGTCAAGAAAGCCCCTTACCAACTCACCTGTACCCTAGGATTATTTGTATTTATACATCAATGCTGAGGAAAACCTTATAAATCAAATTAATCCTTGCACGGATTTTTCACTCTTGTACATTAATGATCAATCCTTGCACCTATTGATTCACTGCCTAGCTATGCATCAATGTTGGTGATATCTTTTAAAGTAGCATTGAAGAACTGGTTGTGTAATATGTATGCAAAATTGTGTATATCACTGATTGTTCTTATTAAAATACATCGAATAATTTTGGATTATGTTAAATATGACAAAGTTTAAGGGTAAAACTGAAAAAATGTTATATTTATTTTTTAATAAAAAATTTTCAATTAAAGTATTAGGTTTAGATAATATAATACTTTTGTTTTGGTTTTAATTTACTACCTTAAAATATTTTAAATGCTAATCATAACAAAATATTTATTTTTAATTATATAAAATTAAAAATTAAAATTTATCATAAACAATATCTAATATTTACGAACCTTCTCTTTAATTTTTTTACAAAGAATCTGATTTCGTAACTCAAATCTATAACCTTCTAATTACAAAATAACAACATTTTCCTCTTGCCCCTCTGAAATCTAATATCGCATCGCATCGCATCATATTTCTGTATGGTACGTGCACTTCATTAATATTCTTAGTTCGGTCATGTACTTTATTTATTTATTTTTATCTGCCCTCGACAAATCAAGAAAGCACTATTGCTTTTGCTGTTGCTAAACGGGTCCTGTCGGAAGTAATTGTGGAAGATTTGCAGTCCATGTATAGGATAATTATTCCGTCTTTCACATACTTAAATAATACTATTTTAATTTAATTAAGATGGTCGATTAAAATTTAGGGTTTAGTAAAATATGTCATGTTTATTAATCAAAATTTTATAATTCAACGCAAGTTCTAATTAAGTTTTTGGGTTGTCATCCCTAAAATTTTATTAAATTTAAGATTCAATCGGTATTAAATTGTCATAAAATAATTAAAGATTGAATAAAATCAAAAAGAATAAAAAGATTGAAGAAGGTTATTCTGACTCATTGATAAATTTAAAATTCAATTAAAAAAGAATTATTAAATAAAAATTAATTATTTTATTTTAATTTATAAAAATTAATTAGTTTACAAAAAATAATTAATTAATTAATAAATTAATTGATTTTTAACATAAAAACATTAATAAATTAAATCAAAATAAAAAATTGGTCGGCTTAAGATTTTTATTATTAAATCAATCAAACCGGTTAGGTTTTAAAACATTGGTTATATTAGTAATCAACTAAGATAGTGACAATGAAACCCATTAAAATGATACCACTAAGAGTGAATAGTTATAATAAGGTCGTAGTCATAAGTTTTTATACTTTTGGGATTACATTAGTAATCTATACAGAAGCATCATCAACAAAGAGAAGGTAAGGTTTAAAAAGAAATTATAATTAGAGCGAAGGGAAAAGGAAGAGGAGGTGATGATTCTTTTCTTCGAAAATGTGTGCAAATCTTGGTTGGGAAAAGGGAGAGGGGAATAAGGAAGGGGCGTGCAGCGGGAACCATCATAGCACGCTTTCTCTTGCTTCAAAAGATGGAGGAAGAAAGAAAGAAAGCAAAGGGGCGTGACATTGCAGGCGCACTCATCATCTTCATCATTATCACCACCATCCCCATCAAAATATTTCAACCCCACCATAATCAAGACACACAATAACTCCTCTTAACACACTACTTACTCTACACTGTATGTATACTCATAACTATTGTGTTCACTTCACGCACTTACATACATGCATACTACTCGCATCGCATGCCTGTTTTGACAGGTGTAAACTTACGACAACATCAGTGTTCCAGCAAGTTAGAGATGGGGTCCGCTATAAGGTAATAGTGGCATCAGCATGATGTCCTCTCGTGGACTATGGCAGCTAAAGAGCATGGGTCGTTAGAAGTAGGATCGTACAAAGAGATGGTAAGTAAGCCCGGACAGCGAAACGTCATGGGTCTTTAGAAATAGGATCGTAAATTGGGTTGACAATTGGGTTCAATCTCGGGTCCACTCTGGTCCAAACAAAATTAACAAGTCAGACTTATGTTGATTGGGCCTCCGGCAGAGCTTAAATTCGGGATCAAACTATGCACACCTAACCTTTCGGAGACTTGACTTTTATAAATAAAATGATATTGTTTTAATAAAAAAAATATTATTCTATAATTTTTTATTTATTTAAAAAGTTTAAGCCTAGTCGGATTTGGCTAGGGCTCGGACCGAGCCTATTACGATCGATAATCATAAATTTTTTTAAAATTTTGTATCATTCTTATTCTAAGAGTGTGATTGTCAAAGGTACTATTAAATATCAACTTATAATCAAAGAGTTAACATTTTCATTCTCTGGTTTTCAGCAACTCTCCATTCTTATGATAATTCAGAGAAATAAGAGTCATTGTTATGATTTTTGTCGCGAGTTTTGCCTGCGACTGTCTCCAGTGTCCTTTGCTTTCTTAAGCTTTTCTCTTACCCACCTTTCTATTATGTGAGAACTAGAAACAATCTCTGTAGCATACAACCGAAACCAAGAAGTAGCATTACTATCAGTAATTTTCTTCATTTCTTTCTTCTTCAACTTTTTTTTATCCATATAATTTCATATCTTTCTCTTATTTTTTATTGGGTTAGGTTTTCAATTCCTAAAAATTACAAACACTAAAGACAACTCTCTCTCATCAATTGCTTCTCTTCCTCCGTCAAAACCCCAATTGAAAAAAACAACACAGGTGAGTGTCAGTATTGGTGATATTGTTGACTCAACAAGAGTAAGTCTTTGTTTGTTTAAGCTTTTAGAGGGTGAATAAGTATTTTTTTTACTGCAAAAGTTATTTTTAAGAAAAATAATTATTTAGCTGTAAAATTTAAAAGTACTTTTTTTTCATAAAAATGACTTTTTTAGAAGCTAAAATACAACATTTTGATAAACTCAAATTTAGAACTTTTCAAAAAAAGACATTTTCAGGTAAATTTTCAGAGTAATTAATGAGCCTATTTTTTAATCTCTTTTACCTTTATGTTTTTACACATAATTCTCACAATATCTATCAACACATCTTTATGTTTATTTTGAGATTTATATAATATTATTTTACATTTTTATATATTTTAATATTTATTTTTGATATTAATTTTACTTATATTATAACTCATTTAAAAGATTTGGTTAGATATATTTTTATTTTTATTTCATATGGTTTAAAATTATATAATAATTGATATATTGTGCTTTACATGTTTAATATGCATCAATAATTTTTATTACAAAATAAAATATAATTAAAATTAAAAGTCTTTTTTATTTTTATATTGTCAAACAGTATATTGTATGAAGTTTTTTTTAAAAAAAGTTCCTTTTTAAATGACAGTCAAACAATCAACTGACTTTTTAAAAAAGCTCTTTTTGAAAAGGCTCTATTGATAAATGCTCTATTAATAAAAACTCTACTAATATAAGCCTATCCAAACAGGCACTAAGTGATTCAGACTCTTTTACAAATGCTACTCCAAGTCCAGAGATGTTTGGAATTGATAGTTACAGTGAATGGTTTGATGGAAGAAGAGTGAGGAAGCTCTTCGGATTTGAGTATTATTTGGGGATTGTGACTCAGTTTGATAAGGAATCTGGGTGGTTCAGAGTGGTTTATGAAGATGGGGATTTTGAAGATCTTGACTGGCATGAGTTGCAGGAGGTTATCTTGCCTCTGGACATTACTGTTCCTCTGAAATCGTTAGCTCGAAAGATCATCAAGAAAAACCTTCTCTCATGAAGTAGACCAAGGAAATGAAACATGCAGTCCCGATGATTAATTGTGAAATTTGGAGATTGAGTTCTGCATTTTACACTCTAGAGGAACTTAGAGGACGAGGATTATGAATGGATAATTTCTTACTTGACAATGGAGTCAACAGAATCCATATTTTTATTTTGTAAGCCTAGAAATGATTCTTGAGCATTCCTACAATGCATGGCACCTCTTCTTGCCGCTCCCACACTGCATTGATACGATTGCCCCGTATTGCTTGGTAACAAGACATATGATCAATGATGAATATAGAAAGATATTGAAGAAATTGTTATTTTACGTTATACTCACGTTGTTTTCAGTGTAGTTAGCAACACTATTTGTTAAGATGAACATCTTTTCTACATGGATAATCATTACATCCTTTTTGTTTTCTTAAAGTGAATGAGCTTTGCAAACATGCATATGTGGTAACTACTTCTTAACGCTGCGTTTGGTTAGTGACTCTGGTAGCTGGAGTCAGAACGGAACAAAACGGAACAGAACGGAACGGAACAGAAAGTATGGACAGAGAGCTGTTTGGTTGATGATAGACAGAACAGAGAATCTTGTCTCCAT
>JANIJH010000225.1:86994566-87068047 GCA_024520975.1 Erythroxylum areolatum | reverse complement strand
TTGTGCAATTCGTCCTTTCACCATGCTATACCCCACTTGGTTATGAGTATGGGCAAAGTGTCAACTCTCACTAGACTAACTACGTCAAATCTAGTCCAAGTGATATCAGTTCTTGTCCTATGACTCATTACTTTATATGTCAACGAAGACATTCTTTATGGCATATATACTCCGGTCAGAGATTTCCAAGTAATGACTCCGATAAGAGGCCATGGATATCATCTTCTGCTATCACAAAAGTGGTGAATTCTCTATTGGCTACTCAATTACCTTCGAATACCTCAAGCTATACCCAATCACCACCCTATAAGCGACCTATGTAAGGCAACAAGGAATGGAGTCAAAGCACATAATCAGTATCCAAGATATCCTTAAGTACTTCAAGCCGAAGAATACTTGTACCATTGCTACGATGAGATTATCACTGACATTATAATAGGACATTCATGTAATGATCTCATGGTAGGTCATCCAATGTACTTACTACATTTAGTAAGCATTCACATCTTAACTCTAAACATCTCATGTCTACTGTTTCTGAGATCCACTGCTTGATCAAATCAAGGAGTTTGACATGTGCTAGTTTATCCGAATTAACGATGTCCAGTTTTATTAATCTTATGACTAGGGATAAGTTAGATACTGACATAATTGCACATGATAGGAATATCAACAGTATGATCTCATCATAATTTCCTTCATGCTATGTCATATATCATGGACTTCATTAATTTGCTTATAAATCATAATGAAATATGCCTTTCTTTATTATTGAAAATAAAGTCTGTACATAACTTTATACAAAACGCGTTAAATGAGAGTGCCTTTAGGGCACTACTCTAACAAAATGTGTAGATGAAAATAAATAGGATAGAGTTGGAGTTAAGTCAAGGGACAAAAGATCTGTTTTGAAATGGTAGGTAGCTAAGGTCTGCAAGACGTTGTCTTGTTTCCCTTCTGAATCAACTAACGAATCCATATTGAATTGCTCAACTCTCCTCCGTTCCATTGGCCCTTAAAAGAAACATCCTTCTATACAACTTGTCTTCATTTCTTCAACTTCCAACCTTGGAGGTCAGATTCATTGTTTCAACCCATTCTCAAATCAAAAGTACTATTACTTCCATTCCTTGATTCTATAAGTCCGTGTTTGGTTCAATGAAATAACTATTTTGTTCTTAACGTATCCCTCAAAATTACTTATTCTTGTGTTTGGTTGGACAAAGAAATTTAGAATACCTATTCTCAGTTTTAATTGTTTCTTGAACTTAGGGAATAGATAAAGACGACGTAACCTTGTCTTTTTCTATCTTGAGTAAATCAAAATAAAGATTACCACGTTAAGGACCGAAATATCCTTGTCTCTCTCACTCTCATCTTATTAAAATTAAAATTAATAAGAATAATACTAAGTAGAAAATTAATAATAATAATAATAATAAGAAGAAGAAGAAGAAGAAAATTAATAATAATAATAATTATTATTATTAATTAAAAATAGTAATAATAAATTTTAATAGTAAGTAGAAAAGTAATAATAATAATAATAATAATAATAATAATAATAATAAAATAATAATAATAATAAGGAATTTAGTAAAAATAAATATAATTTATAATAGTAAGGAATTTAATAAAATTAATAATAAGAATAATAATAAGAATAATAAAATTAATAAGAATAAGTAATGTAATAATAATAACAAGAAATGCTAGTCGTGGAGGTGACTAGCCACCACGCCCGTGACTCTAGTCGTGAAGTGGTGATAACTCATCACCTTAACAAGGTGGTGTGACTAACTTTTACATGTTAGTCATGCATCTGTATTTTAGTATCTTGATCTATAGACATCTAAGTTAGATGATTTTTAATTGGAATTAAATTAGAGACACATGACTACATTTTTTCATGAAGAAAACAATTTTGAATTTTTTCTTTGAAGAGTTTCAAATTTTGACTTAAAGTTAAGTACTGAGTGTAGTTGCAGTTTTTAAATAGTCAGTGATATTTTGTGTATAAGTTGCAGAATACTGAACCAAATTGTATGAACTTAGTGTTGGTAGAAACTTAAGACATATAAGAATAATTGTTTAGAAGAATGTTTAGCTTAAATCATTCTTTTTGCGTGTCAAAATGGCTATGCAAATTCATCTGAAAATATGTTTTGGAGAGTGGCTAAATAAAGCTTGAATATTGATCATTAGGTAGTGCACGATCGTGTACAAGCGTGATCGTGACAGAAAGGAATCCTCATGGTAGTGCACCATCGTGCACAACGTGACAGAGAAGAAAGCTTAAGGGAGTTGCACGATCGTGCTTGACAGAGGGGAAGCATTAGGTAGAGCACGATCGTGCAGACCGTCACAGAAGAGATTCAACAGGAAATACATGATCGTGATATTATTAATAAGAATAAAAATAATAATAGTCAGGAATTTAATAATTAATATTAATTAATATTAATAACAAGTAGAATAATAATAATAATAATAATAAGAATAATAATAATAATAAGGAATTTAATAATAATAATAATAAATAGTAATAATAATTTTTAATAGAAAATAAAAAATTAATAAGAATAAGAATAAGAATTATAAAATTAATAATAAGAAGAAGAAAATTAATACTAATGTGGAATTTAATAATAATGAAAATTAATAAAATTAATAATAATAAAGAATTTAATAATAATAATAATAAATAAATAAAATTAATAATAATAAGAATTTAATAATAATAATAATAAATATAATAATAATAATAATAAAAGGATAAAGATAAGGATATTTTGTTCTTTTTGTTACTTATTCCTTTCTTATTCAAAGTTTATATTTTCAAACTAAACACTGACATAGAAATTCTTTAGCAGTAGACCAATTAAAATAGTACCTATTTTATTCTATTTCTCATCTTTTCTATTTCTAATAATAACTATTATGTTACTTAACTATTTTAGCTTTTCTATTCTTATTCCGGTTGTTAGACCACTGAGGCCATAAGTAAAATTAACATTTTAGTCTGAAACAAGGTAACGGCTGGTTAATGCTTAGATTTACATTCGGACAAAACCACACCTAAAAGAAAACCGACCACGGATAGCAATTAGTGGCCTATGATGAGTTTTGTTAATTTTTAAAAAAATTAAAAATATAAAATAATATTTTTAATTAAGTTTAAAATTAAGCTTACACAAAAACCTAACTCATTGTTTTGATTATAATAGTTTAACTTCATAGTCAATATCACCTTAAAGTTAACCTATGACTTGCCAATTAAAAATAAGAGCACGGGGACCGTGTTTAAAAATTAAAAATGTAAAATAATATTTTCTAATTAAGTTTAAAATTAAGCTTGCACAAAAACCTAATTCTTTGTCGTTTTGATGATAATAGTTTAACTTCAGAGTCAGTATGACCCTAAAGTTAATCCATGACTGTCAATTAAAAATTAAAAGCGTGGGGGACCGTGTTTAAAAATTAAAAATATAAAATAATATCTTTTAATTAAGTTTAGAATTAAGCTTACACAAAAAAAAAGTAACTCTTTGTCGTTTTGATTATAATAGTTTAAATTTAGAGTCAATATCACCTTAAATTTAACACGTGAATTGCCAATTAAAAATTAAGAACATGGGACCGTGTTTAAAAATTAAAAATATAAAATAATATTTTTTAATTAAATTTAAAATTAACCGTACACAAAATCATAACTCTTTGTCGTTTTGATTATAATAGTTTAACTTCAGAGTCAATATCACCCTAAAGTTAACCCATTACTCGCCAATTAAAAATTAAGAGCATGGGGGACCGTGTAGGCTGAAATCACATCGAGTTTCGTGCCAAATTATTTTTTTGGAAAGGACAAAATGTGACTTCCAAGGCCTCTATCATATTCATAACATGGTTAATTTGTTCTTAGATTTGAGGACTCGTGTGTTATTGGAGTAGTAAAGAGGAAACTAAAGACCATTGAGTTGATGTGAATGCTGTATTTGATTATCATTTATTTAACGGGGTTTTATTAATTAAACAATTTTTTAATTGTTTATTTTTAATATAATTCAAATTTTAATTTCATCAACTTAAACTTATTCTATTTTGTTAAGTAAAATTTAAAGTAATCATTGCGTTTTTTATACTAAGGAAGTATACATATCCTTTCTTTGTAATTTGATCACTATACCATGCAATTACAAAAAAGGATGAAGATGATCTTAATTTAATTATTATATTCAATTAATTAACAAATAAAATAATGATTCTCGTGAAAAATAAAAAATTTAGAAGAAATTTTGGACGGAAAGAAAAGTATTTTTAGTAGGTATCTTAACCTTTAAAAAAAATATTTTTTAGTTAATTTGCATACTCTAAAGTTAAATAATGTCTAGTTATTTATTTATTGAGTTACTTTGCATACTCTAAAGTATTTTGTCTATATCTTTTTTTAATTTACTATGTATTTAATCGTTACAAATTGTAAAATTGTTAACATTATTAAAATCCTAATGAATTGAAAACTTGATTTTTTTTTTAATTTTTATTAGAAGGAAAAATCTGTTGATGATTCAAAATTTCTACACACAGAAAGCATGTGTATGGCCATGAACATAACCACTAATTCTCATGTGTATCGTTTCTTACACATTTGGCAGACAGAGTCTAGGGTTCAGTGTTCACTTGGTTAGCACCGTAAGTTTGGAGTTTGAAACCTGTCTGTAGACTCTGTTACACAGTACAAAATCCAAATAAAACAAAATTCATTATTGGAGATTGGCAAGTAGCAAATTATGTTTTATACCCGTCTGGACCACGAGTATAAATCTGTGGATACATAACAATTAAAACATGGCATTGCCAAATTAACGAAGTTGTTAGAGAAAATCCTAAGCCACAATAGGCTATTTAAAGAAAGGGCTTCGCATTCGATTGCATCACACAGCTTACTAGCTCATAGACATGGCTTCGACAATGAAACTATGGCTATTCTTTCTCTCCTTCTTCTTCTTCTTCTTCATCGTCATCAGCACGAAAACACCTATTTCAAGCCACCCACTAGACCCTCTGAGTGCAGAAGAGTTGGTCCTTGTTCAAAAAATTGTTAAGAAATCTTACCCTAGCACAAGCCACAACATAACATTCCAGTACGTAGGGTTAGATGATCCAGAGAAACCTTTAGTTCTTTCATGGCTATCAAATCCCACCAAAACCCCACCTCGACGAGCCCTAGTCGTTGTTCGTTCCAAGAAAGAAACACACGAAATTATCGTAGACCTATCAAAGCGTACCATTTTCTCAGACCAAGTATATGAAGGTCCTGGCTTCCCTTTACTCACTTACGAAGAACAACTAGCATCCATTTTACTGCCCCTAAAATATACTCCCTTCATTGAATCGATGAAGAAGAGGGGTATAAACGTTTCAGAAGTTGTTTGTTCTACATTTACTAAAGGATGGTTCGGAGAGAATAAAGCTAAGAGGGTGCTGAAGCTGCTAGCTTTCCAAATAGATAACACCGTAAATTTGTATATGAGGCCTATTGAAGGGATCGAAATACTTGTCGACCTCGATGAGATGAAAATCGCAGAGTACAGTGACAAATTTACTTTGCCAGTTGCAAAATCAGAGGGAACAGATTATAGATTCACGGCTCAGAAGCCGCCTTTAGGTCCACACATCGGTGGTGCGGTTATCATGCAACCGGACGGACAAGGATTCAAGATTGATGGTCATACTATCAGGTAACTCTCGTTTATAGTCTTTTTTTTAAATTATTGAATAATTACTCTAATATTAATTCTTGATACTAAATTTTTTATTTGAATTTTCGTATTTTACAATTTAATTTATATTATTTGTTATAGTTTATTAACTTTTTATCTTTTATTTTTACTTTAAATGAAAGCATCACTTAGAGTTAAAAATAATATAAAAAATAACTAAATTTGATGCAATTTTTTTATAACTAAATAATATTATAAAAAACAAATGAAAATATTTATGATAATAAATTTTTAAAAAGTTGAAAACATAAGAATTCCACTTAAATTAACTTAAGGATGATTAGATGTATTAAAGATCCGTTATATTTTAAAAATAATCTCTCTATTAGTTAAGGATAAGGTTGCATATTACTAAATCTCTTCAGGCTCTACGTATAAGTGGGATCTTTACTAATATTTTTTTAATTACCGGTAATACTCCTTAACTAATTATTCCACAATCAGTGTAATTAACTTTTTAATAATTATTTATTTAAACTTGAGATGATTCGAGTGCATGTAACAAAGATACATTACTCCATGAAGAATCTTTACTTTTACATGGGCCATTACCTTAATGATAAGTTTGAGAAAAGTCAGCTCAACTAACGCCAAGTATTCCTAAATTGTAATATTTCTATGTTGAAATGGATAAATTAGGCTTATCTTCAGGATCTCTAGATATTACAAGGGTAAATAAATACTTCACTTTCGAATTAATATGTTTTGTCTTATACCCCTGTATAGGCTACTTCAGAAATCCAACGGGTTTATGGGTCCCTTTTGCCTGAGAGATCCATAGCCAAGGAAAACAAACAGTTTTGCTCATCTATTCGAAAAATAGCCAAGCACCGTATCAATATCACAATCTCCTCATTAACTTGTAAGAAGCCAAGAAAAGAAAACCAACAAAATTGTCATGGGATCCACTAGCAAAGTAGAGAAGACGAATCATGGTAAAGAAATTTTGTAGCTAAGAGCTATCTTGAAGTTGAAGCTTTTGTAGCTAAGAGCTATCTTAAAGTTGAAGCCCGTGTGCCTGGTTAGACTGCGGAGATAATTGGGTGATAGATTTAAAGAGGGGATTAATGGATAAGAAATAAAAAGTAAATGATTGGTTATTGATTATTATTATAAGGATAATAGTTTAATATCTTATTTTTGAAGAATTTTTCATACCCTCTATTTAGTAGAGGAATGAATCTCATTTTTCAGTAGTAACTCTTTTTTTTATAAATATTTTTAATTATAATTAATTAAATACAATTAATTAATTAATTAAAAATATTATTATTATTAATGATTAAAATATTATTATTAATTACAATATAATTAATCAAATATAATTCATTAATTAATGAAAATATAATTAATTGAAATATTATAATATAATAAATTAATTATATTTTAATTAATTAATTACAATATAATTAATTTATTAATTAAAATATTGTAATTAATTAGTTAAGTAAAATTAACTAATTAACTAATTATAATATAATTAATTAAAATATAATTTATTCATCAATTAAAATATTGTAATTAAGTTAATTATAATATTTTAATTACTTAATATATTGTAATTAATTAATATTATTATTATAATTATGATGGTTGGTTAAAAGGAATGAGTAATGTTTAGTTTGTAAAAAATATCAAGAAATAAAAATTTATTATATTGTATATTAATTAATTACAATATAATAAATTTTTATTTCTCAATTTTTTTACAAATTAAACATTACTTATTCTTTTTTAACCGATTATCATAATTATAACGATAATATCTTCCAAAAACATCTTATTTTTAAATATCCTATCCGCGTCCTCCTCCTCCATTTTGGGCCTTTTAAACTTTTGTGTGGAATAGCTCGATTCTTGGTTGATGTACTTATAGCTTTTTTATGTCCTTTATTTCGAATATATGTTTATACTTTGAAGGTAAAACATACCGTCTTTTCATATAATATCAGTATTTTTTAAATTGATCTTTCCTTTTTCTAAAATTCTATATTTTTATTTTTAAAAAAATTATTAAAAATAGCAGTGAAATAAATATAATATGATTTGAAATAATTAAATTAATAATTTAACAAACTATAATAAATTATTATTTTTTATTAAATATATTAAATTGTATTAAATTTATAAACTAATTTAAACTATTGTGTCATTAATACTTAATGGTGATATATACAACATGTTTTCATCCTTTTTTAATAAAAATTGATAAATTAAGTAATTTTTTAAAATTACAATAAATCTTATAACTTTTACATTATATTTCGAATTTCGTGTCCTGTGCCACCATTTTTAATCCGAATAGTATCTGAGTCGATTCTGACTCTCCATGACCAAATGCACGGGACGTAATAATTTCATAGTTAACACTTTGTGCCAACTCCACGTCAGTACGTGTCCTTTCGTATATGAAGAATGGCTCATGCAACAAAAGCCATTGTGCATGCATGTGACTTTGTACTTTATCTTGATCTGTCAGAGTCTCAAATACAAACTCGTGACTCCTTAGAGCCATAACATCATCCCGATACGTCACCTGTTAAATCTTTTCGAAAACGTTTATCTTCACTGTCCAGGTTAAAAGTTGGAAAAGAGCATAGATTTTTTGCATGCATCTTAGATTGCTTTCTTTTTCTGTTTTTAATGTAATAATGTTGAGCAGATGGGTGAATTGGGAGTTTCATCTTGCATTGGATGTTCGAGTTGGCCCTGTCATATCACTGGCATCAATCTATGATCCAGAAAAGAAAAAACATCGCAGTGTTTTGTACAGAGGACATGTCTCCGAGCTCTTTGTACCGTACATGGATCCATCTAAGGATTACTACTACAGAAGCTTTTTTGACTGTGGAGAGTTCGGGTTTGGTCAATCTGCAGCGTCGTTAATTCCAAACGCCGATTGCCCCTCTAACGCAGTGTTCATGGATGGTTACTACGCCGGTCAAGACGGCACTCCGGTTAAAGTCTCGAATGCATTTTGCATATTCGAAAGATATGCAGGAGAAGTCATGTGGCGGCATACGGAATTTGGCATTCCAGGAGTTACGGTAAGAGGAACTTCTGAACATGCTTTAGTTTTTGATTCATCCTACGTTATGAGTGGAAACTATCTGTGGTTTTGCAGGTAAACGAGGCAAGACCAGACGTGAGCCTAGTGGTGAGAATGGTGGCTGCCGTTGGAAACTACGATCATGTCGTGGACTGGGAGTTCAAGCCAAGTGGGTCAATCAAAGTTCAGGTGGGTTTAACTGGGATTCTTGAAGTAAAAGGGACAACATATACACATGTAGATCAAATCAAAGAGGAAGCTCATGGAAGCTTATTGGCAGAGAACACCATAGGAGTATACCATGATCATGCCCTTAGCTTCTATCTTGATCTTGACGTAGATGGTGTCGACAATTCCTTCGAAAAGAAAGGTCTGGTAATGAAACCAGTGACCGATGGGTCCACGCCGAGGAAGAGTTATTGGACAGTTGTTAGTGAAACAGCCAAAACTGAGTCGGAGGCAAAAATGCAACTGGGACGGAAGCCATATGAACTTGTAATAGTGAACCCTAACAAGAAAACTAAAGCTGGAAACAAGTATGGCTATCGGATAATACCTGGGGCACCGTTACACTCGCTGTTGTTAGAGAATGATTACCCTCAAATCCGAGGTGCTTTCAGCGAGAACAACATATGGGTCACTCCGCATAAGAAATCTGAAAAGTGGGCAGGAGGACGATACGTCGATCAAAGCCAAGGTCAAGACACATTGGCTGCTTGGACTCTTAGGTACTGTATATACGATGGTTACAAGATTATATATATCTGCCATCATCACTGAGACTTTGTCTTTTTTCCATGGCTTGGATTTTGCAGGAACAGAGAGATCGAGAACAAGGACATAGTGCTATGGTACGTTATGGTTTTTCACCACGTCCCTTGCCAGGAAGATTTCCCGTTGATGCCGACGCTGACCGGTGGATTTGAGCTCCGACCCACTAATTTTTTCGAATCCAATCCAGTGTTGAAAGTGGTCACAGGGCGTCCATGAATGGCTAATTGCACGGTCATGGGATAACTTAGGTCATGCCTTCTTTTGAATTTCCTTGTTATTATGTTAATCGGAGTGGTGGATATTTTTTTTTAATACAAAAGGCCAAAACTAAATTAACTAAAGCTCTAGCAAAAAACATTCCTTGCGTATCGCGATAAAGCAACTTTTGGACGCCGAAAGGTGGCTCCTGGAGGACCTGCAAGCTTGGGCGTAAAACACTGACAAACGCCGCCAAACGATCGGCACACTGGTTTCCTTCACAGACAACATGCTGAAGTCGAACTTTCCACTGTTACTGGAGAAGCTCCTTGATACCTGTCATCAAAAAAATAAGCTCAGTAAGCACATGATGAGGGCCGGAGAGAAGCGTAATGACCTCGGTGGAGTCCACCTCGGCAACCACCCAGCGATACCCCAGGTCCTAGGCCAGAGTAAGACCCGTGTACACGCCCCAGAGCTCGGCCAGTAAAGGCGAACCTCGCCCTAGATTTTGCTGGAAGCCTCCACACCAGTTGCCGTGACAATCACGAATTAACCCTTCGGCAGAAGCCGCAGAGGCGCCTAGTTTTCGATGTCGTCCGTATTGACCTTCACCCATCCTTCCGGCTGTTTGGTCCAGCCCACTCGGGTGCCCACCGACACGCCTTGAGCAGGGAAAACACGCTGTTCCATCATCCTAGCCCGCTCGATCCAGTCGACATAGTCGAGAGCGATTCGGAACCCCTCTGCGGGCCAAACAAAGCCGGTCTCAAATAAGCAGTTGTTACGTCACTTCCAAAGAAACCAGCAGGCTACTCTAAAAATCATGGCCCACGTAGCGGGAGGAGCCGGAACAACCTTCGTGAGGTTAAACTGTAACCAAAGGGAGTCTTCGTGCTGGAAGAAGGTTGTATCCACCACCTCGCTAGGAAACTGGCGCCAAAACGCCGACGCCCTAGGGCAATCCCGCACAACATGGATTGTGGTCTCCTCCAGACCACAAAAAGCGCAACGGTTATCTAAGGCTATATGACGCACCACCCGTTGGTGATTCGTCAGGAGTTTACGATTGGCAACAAGCTAGAGAAATGAACGAATCCTTTGAGAGCCAAGCCATTTCCAAATAATCTCTCATAGCTTGTGTCGATGCTCCGGGGATCGGCCCTCAATAAGGTCATACGCAGACGCTACCGTAAACCTCCCATGTGGGGTAGGGGTCCACTTCAACTGGTCCTCCCCGGCGCCCTCAATGCCTGGCCCAAAAAGGGCAAGGGCTGCACAAACGGTAGCCGGGAGGTACTGCTGAAAGGCATCCCATCGCCAACGACCCCTATCGGATAAGGGGGAGGCGATCGTAGCGAAACGAAGGTTGTCAAGGACCAGAGCACTGGCAACCTGGATAAGAGGCACCCAGTCCTCCAACCAGTGGTCCAACCAGAAAAAGATGCTGCGCCCGTTGCCTCTGGACCAAGATAGGCCCCTCCATACAACATACCAGGAAGCCGAACTGCCCCTCTAGATAATGGATGCCCCTGGTCTAGAAATCCTGAGAGGGATCGCCGTAGTGTCGAGTCGATACTTGACCCGAAGGATCCGCACCCATAGGGTGTTGAGTTTAGTGAGAAGGCCCCAACCCAATTTAGCTAGAAGCGCCTCGTTGGTAACCCTGATACTCTTAAGACCCAGACCCCCTTCTGCTTTGTGTCTACACACCGACTCTCACTTGACGAGATGCATCTTCCGGCGCTCCGTGGTAGACCCCCAAATAAAGTCACGCATAAGTTTTTTCAGGTCATCACATAATTGGCGCGGAAGGCGTATCGTCTGCATCGTAAAGATGGTCAAGGCGGAGATGACCGATTGGGCTAAGGTAACCCAGCCAGCCAAGGACAAACATCTAGCACGCCATCTAGCCAACTTAGACTGGGCATTGTCAAGAAGATATTGATAACTACGGCGATTAAACCGCTCATGGATCACAGGAACCCCCAGATAACGCCCTAGATTAGCCATGCTGGGAACTTGTAGTTCTTGGCTCAGACACTGCGCCGTATCCCGATGGACATTCCTCGAGAAGAAGACCCGAGTTTTGGACCGGCTCACTTGTTGATCAGATGTGCGACAGAAAGTCTCTAGGGTCTGATTGATTACGTACGTCTGCGCAATACTTGCTTAGGCAAAAAGCACGAGGTCATCTGCAAAAATCAGGTGGGAGAGAAGGGGACCCGTGTGGCTCAGCCTGGTAGGCTTCCGGAGAGGTGGATCATTACTACATGAAAATAAATGTTAGTTATACCATAAGCTCTAATTATAGATTTAAGAGCAGTCATAAATGTTATTTATACCATAAGCTCTAATCATAGATTTAAGAGCAGTCATAAATTTATATTAATAAAGAAAATGCAGAATAATACATATTTTTATTTTGCTATTCATTAAGCGATAAAATATAAACTAATTTATATTAACAAATTTTTCGATTAACAAGTTAATACACTGATTTCTAAAGGAGACGACCTAAATTTTCAAACTTGATTGAATTTTTTAAAAAATAAATCGAATTTAATTAAATTTGATCATTCAATACAAATTTAATTTTAAATACAATCAAATTTAATTTATTAACTTTGAATTAGATCGAAATTTTATACCACCTTTATTAAATTCTTTGATACTCAATTACATTCTTTCTTGTGACGATTTAATGCATCCTATCCTATGTCTTTATATTTAATAATAAATAAATAGCTTTTCTATATTAGATTATTAAAACAAATAAAAGTACCATTTAAAAAACATCTTTAACACGTTAATTTAGAATAAACATGATTTAGTGTATGTTTGAATGAGTTTTTTGGAAGACAATAAGTACTTTTTTCCCCCACAAAAGCTTTTTAAAAGAAAAATGAGTATTTGAATATAAAATAAAAATTATTTATTTAATAAATATGACTTTTTTTTACAGCTAAAATATAGCTTTTTAAGAAGATCAAATTTAGAGCTTCTCAAAAAGGCACTTGTTCAGATAGATTTTTCATATCAATTAATGAGCCTATTTTTTAGTCTCTTTTGCTCTTATATTTTACACATAATTTTCACAATATCCACAAACTTATCTTCTCGTTTATTATGAATTTAACTATTTACTCAATTTAAATATTTATTTTGATATTTATATAATATTATTTGGCTTTGTATTATATGTTTTAATATTTATTTTTGATATTAGTCTACTTATGTTATAATCTATATAAAAGATTTTGTTATATATATTTTCATTTATGTTTCTTATGGTTTAAAATTACTTAATAATTAATATATTATGCTTTGCATATTGTTTAATATACTTTAAATAATATTTATATGCATAAATAATTTTTATTATAAAATAAAATATAGTTAAAATTAAAAATACCTTTCATTTTTATGTTGTCAAACTGTCTACTGTACGAAACTCTTTCAAAAAAGTTATTTTTTAAATGACAGCGAAACAATCAACTAATTTTTTTGAAAAGTTCTTCTCATAAAAGATTTATAGAAAAATGTTTTGCTGACAAAAACTCTACCAAACATAGGCTTAATCTATTTAAATATTTAATTCAATATAAAGTTTAAATACAACTAGTGAAATCACAATTGTAGTTTTTTAAAATTTATGGCACTAAATGTTTGATATTGTTAAAAATAATCTGAAAAACAA
This sequence comes from Erythroxylum areolatum, assembly GCA_024520975.1. Taxonomy (NCBI): domain Eukaryota; kingdom Viridiplantae; phylum Streptophyta; class Magnoliopsida; order Malpighiales; family Erythroxylaceae; genus Erythroxylum; species Erythroxylum areolatum. The sequence goes on along the minus strand of JANIJH010000225.1, from coordinate 87,054,543 downwards.
CAAATACAAATTCCGTTCTACTACTGTACATCATCCATCTTTTAAAATGTTGAAGGGCTAATCTTGATGGAGCAATGGGTTGCTTTCGAAAAAGTTGGCAGGTCGAAGCTCAAATCCCCCATGAAGGGTTGGCATCACCGGAAAATCTTCTTGACGCGGAACATGGTGAAATCCCACCGTATACCATAAAACTATGTCTTTGTTCTCCACCACTCTATTCCTGCACATGTAACATACACTTTTGTTTTCTAATCACCCCAATATTAAGTATCATTATAAAAAAAATGCAACAAATATATACACGAATTAGATTAAAAAATAACAACATTTTAAAAATCAGACCGAAGATTAAACCGGTATGATAAGAATTTAAAAGTTTAAAAGATTAATCTGTCATAAAATTAATTAAAGATTAAATAAAATTAAAAAAATAAAAAGACTCAATTTTTAATAATAAGGATTTTAAAAAAAATTTAATAAAAAATTGAAACAAAATTGATCCATTATTTTTTTTTATTAAATCAATCAAACTAATTTATTTATTTAGGATCTAATACGGAAGCTTGAATCTATTTAAATGATTTTAAATTGATCAATCATAATTTAAGTATCAATATTTCTGAACTTGATTTAATTTAATTTAATATGTTAATTTTATATTGGTCACATTAAAACCTAAATTAATTTTTTATAATTAGTTGAAAATAATATCAATTTTAAGTTTAAATTTAAATTTAATTAAAATTAAACATTGGAGACCTCTTAACTTTATTTCGAATGCAAACCAATTTATTATCTTAGATTCTAAACACAAAATTCTAATTATTTAGCTTACCTGCGGCTCCAGACGGATAAGCCATCTTCACCTCGGCTCCGATCAACATAAAATCCACCAGCCCACCTTTCTGACTTGTTATAAGCAGTTACCCACACCTGGTACTTGGTATAAGCCGCTCTAATTTGCGGATAGTCATCTTCGGTCAACAAAGACGTTACAGGCTCTCCTGTAATCAGCCGGTAACCCACCTGATTCCCAAGCCTAGTCCTCTTATTGGGGTTCACAACCCAAAGCTCTGCTGGGTCCAGGCCCAGTCGAATCCTACCCTTGGCTTCAGTTTTAACTGTTTCCTTAACGACCGTCCAATAACTTCTTCTCGACGACGGCGCGTTAACGGCCGACACCCTGACCGTTTGTAGTTTAGCTCTTACGAATGAGTTATAGCTACCGTCGACGTCAAGGTCAAGATAGTACGTGAGGAAGTGGTCGTGATTAACGGCGACGGCGTTCTCTGTAATTAACGTACCATATACATTAGTTGTAATTTGGTCTTCCTTTGCGTAGGAGGTAGCCTTCACCTCTAATATTCCCGTTAAGCCAACCTAAATTTCAATTGCATAATAACATAAGTATCAAATTATCAACAATAAATTAGCCTTAAAACATGTTTAAATTATATTGAATCAATCTGATTATGCTTATTTTAAGCATCATCCGTAACATTTTAATTGACAAATAAAAGATTCCGCTTTATTGTAAAACTTTGGAACGAGTGTGATGACGACGATATGCATAATTATAAAATAAAAGTTGTTTTTAAGAAATTTAATATTTATAAAATTTCAAAAAATATTTTGAAAATAATACTCAAGTCCATTTCAAGATTGAAAATTTTTAATAATATTATGCTGAAACCAAGTAATATATATTATCATAAATTGGGATATGCATTATTATAAAATAAAAGTTGTAATGAAATTTACATATTTCTTAAAATAATGTTATTATCCAATATTCATGAAAAGCGTGAAAAAGAAGAGAACTTACACCAACTTTGATGGTGCCACATTTCTTGAACTCCCAGTCGAGAACATAATCATAGTTCCCCACAGTAGCCACCATCCTCACCACCAAACTGATGTCTGGCTCTCCACTAGTTATCTGACAAAACCCAATTTGTAATTTTTCGGACGGATGTTCACAAAAGAGTTAAATCAATGAACTTACCACCTTCCCAGGAATATTTATTTCAGTATGTCTCCAAGCAACATCACCGCTGTATTGCTCAAACACGCAAATGACGCTTTGCATCTTCTGCGGCATCCCATCGGCCCCGTCCACATATCCGTCGATGTACACGGCATTTTCCGGACAGTCGACCAGCGGCTGGAGGGTAACTGCTGATCGACCGAACCCAAATTCGCCAATGTCCATGAAGGTCCTGAAGTACCACTCATTTGTTGGATCCATGTATGGAACAAAAGTCTCTGATACATGGCCTCTGTATAGCACCCTCCGGGATTTGTTAATCTTCGCATCAAATATGGAGGCTGTAGATATTACTATTCCTGGCCTAGCATGAAACGATAAATGAAAATCCCAGTTAGACCATCTAACACGGTGACCGTCGATGGTGAACCCTCCGTCGGATACGTTATAAGGAATGTTCTTGGGCTTTGCCTTGGAACGAAAGTCAGTGCCTTCTGCTTTAGGCACAGGGGCTCTGAATCTGTCTGTGTATGATGTAATCTGCATAGAATCAACATCAACCAGAATCGTGATACCCTCGATAGGCCTCGCAAATACGTTGACCGATCCAGCTCTGTAAAAGCATGCAACTTTAAGTGCTCGTTTAGTCGCATGTTCTCCGTACCAACCTACGGTGAAGGGCAAACATGATATTTCAGATAGGTTTAACCCTCTCTTGTGAGTTGACTCGGCGAATTTGGGGTACTTCAGAGGAAGTTTGCTAGCTCGGAAAAGTTCGTTGAACGTGAAAGAAGGGTAACCGTGACCGGTGTAGACGTTGTGCGATACAACGGACCTCTTGGACAAGTCTACAATGAATTCACGAGTCTCAACCCCATCTCGAGCAACCACTTTGGCTCTACGAGGAATAGAAGATTTAGCTTGTTTTGATGAAGATAGCCATTTGACAACATCCCCTTTATCGGGTTCTTCAATATCAACGTAATGAAAGGTTACGTTTGGATGATTTAAAAGATCAGACTTTTGAACGATGACTCGCACTTGATTGATCTCATTAGGATCCAGAGGATCTAGTGGGTGATAAAGGCTAGCTATTGAAGAGCATTTTAGACTGAGAACTAAAACTAGGAAAAGAATACTCATTGATACTGCTAAAGATGACTGGTTCTGCAGTGGAGGCCATAGATAACGTCCTGGTTTCACTATTTAACAAGCAACAATCCTGAGCTCTAACATACTAAATTGGAGGCCGCGTATTATTAAAATGGATTGCTTGTTTGGTAATGTTTAGCTCCCTTTAATTGCACACAGAGCAAGAATAATTGACTTTACTTCTTTAGAAAAGAGGGGAATCATGTGCAGCACTCGGTGATCCTTGTGAGCGGAAGGACATCACATGATTCATGATTCGTTCTTTCCCATCTTTAACAACACTAAACATAAGATTGAAGTTATGGAACTTGAATAAGCAACTCATTGTACACGACCATTTATTCTTCAAGCAAGCTGGAGATACAATTTTGCGACTATTTGAAGGAAATAAGAGAAGCAAGGAAGCATTAACGTTCTTGAATCAAAGTCGTCAACTTAATAGTAGGAAGAGCAAGTTGGGAAATTTGACAGGATGAGGGGTCTTTGCTTTGAGTACAGGATTGCCATCGAAAAAATTTACAGGACAGAGCTCAAATCCACTGCTTAATGTTGTAAGAACTGGAAAATCTTTTTGGTATGGTACATGGTGAAAACCCATGTGTACCACAACACAATGCCCTTGTTTTCTGTCTCGGTTTCTGCACTGGAATTAAACAATTTTTAAGATTCACGTTAAGAAAATTATGATCTGAAAAAGAATCTAACAAGCTTTTTCTTCACCTGAGGCTGCACCTATCCAGAGTATCTTCTCCTCGGTTCTGATCAACATTCAAACCACCTGCCCTTTTTTCAGACTTATTTTTTGGTGTAACCCACATATTATATTTCGTGAAGGCTCCTCGCATTTGGCAGTATTCATCGTCTGATAAAAGAGAACCAGAAACAGATCCTGGGATCAGACGATAGCCAATGAAGTTACCCATGTTAGTCTTTTTGTTGGGATTGACAATTAATAGATCAGCTTCTCCTAAACCAAGCTTGACCTTTGCTGCAGACTCAGTTTTAGCTGTCTCACTAACAACTTTCCAATAAGATTTCCTTGGTGAGATATCAGCGACGGGTGTCATTTGTAAGTTGGACTTGACAAAGGAGTTTTCATATCGAACCACGTCAAGATCAAGATGGTAGGTAAAGAAGTGATCGTGGTTTGCACCTATCGTATGGTCTGCCAAAGCGTGCCGTAGACTTCCTCGCTTATTTGGTCATTGGTCATTGTGACTGTATATTGATCCCCTTACTTCTAACAAACCAGTTAAACCAACCTGCAAGAGGAATCAGGTATTACGATGAAGTAAGTAATAGCATTCAATGAGCTTCACAAAGTTTTGATCTACCGTGACTTTGATCGAAACTCTCTGCTTGAATTCCCAATCATTGATATAGTCATAGTTTCCAGCAGCCGAAACCATCCTCACGACCAGGCTCACTTCTGGCCTGACTTCAGTTACCTGCAGTGACATGACTTAGAAATCCCTCATAACCAAAGTTCTGAATCAAACGTTTTCACTTACTACACGATCTGGGATTCCAAACTCGGTGTGACGCCACATTATGTCACCAGCATACTTCTTAAATATGCAGAATACGTTTGGCATTTTTAAAGGCTGTGGAATATGTGACTTTGAAACAGTCAAAGATATTATTAGAGATATTATTGGGATAGCCATCAAATAAATTAGATTGTATTTTATGCTAATTTAGATTAGATATTATTTTATTTTTAAATTTTAGTTAGAAAAAGACTGTATAAATAGACAAGCTTTTATTCAATAAAAATCGAGAAATTCTTCTCCACATAAAAAAACCAACAATTGGTATCAAAGCTCTCTTGATCTTAAGGGACCTCTAAACCTACAAACCTATAACTTATAACCCATAACTCATTCTACGCTTTCCCACACCACAAACAAAAACCACATGACAATGGATTCAGAATCATCGTTCACTGTCATTACTCTGCCAGTGTTTGATGGAAGAAATTATCTAAGTTGGGCTGTTCGAATGGAGGCCTTCCTTCAAGCAAATGACTTGTGGGAAGCTGTAGATGAAGACTACGACATCAACAATAAAAACGAAAGATCAGATTTTGAAGGGTCGTTGACGCTTCAATTTTGAAAAAGAAGACGTGATATAAATATCAACAACGATGAAGATGATGAAAATGACAATCTTGCACTTTGTTTATCATCTTCTGACAACAGTAGTATTAGCAATATTGTTACTACTACTTCAAGGAACAACAAAAATAACAAAACCACATCTTTAGACATACAACTCTCATTTTCATTGCTAAATCCAATACCTCCACCACAAGATATCACCGGACGACAACCAGATGTAAGATGCAACAAGTATGAACAACTAGAATATATTGAAAAGATATGTAAAGCGCAACAAAATGTGAGAGAAGCCAAACAAGCAGTAAATAATCAACTTGAGGAGGAGTTATTTGCAGCATCATGTCTAGCCTAACAGCGAAATTATGAGAGCACAAACAAAAAAAAGAAAAAAAAAGGTGCTTGGAGTTTGCAGCATCAAAGTCAAGGAGGAGTGTTGAATATGTGACTTTGAAACAGTCAAAGATATTATTAGAGATATTATTGGGATAGCCATCAAATAACTTAGATTTTATTTTATGCTAATTTAGATTATATATTATTTTATTTTTAAATTTTAGTTAAAAAAAGACTGTATAAATAGACAAACTTTTATTCAATAAAAATCGAAAAATTCTTCCCCACGTAAAAAAACCAACAAAGGCATCCCATCTTGTCCAGCAATGTAAGCGTCTACGAAAACTGCATTTTCAAGACAGTCGGCAAGTGGCTCAAGTGGCAAGGCGCATAGACCATACCCGTATTCTCCGGCATCAAAGAATGTTCTATAGTACCATTCTTCAGTTAGGTCCATGTATGGTATAAAGAGCTCTGAGATGAACCCCTGTACAAGACTTGCCTGTACTTCCGCTTCTCAACATCCAAGATCGATGCCAATGATATAACTGCACCTGCTCGAGCATCGAAACTAAGATGGAAATCCCAATCTAAGAAATATGTACAAAAAACAAAAAGAATTAGGAAATTCATCAATATATTTACACAATATAAAGATCAGAATCATTAGATACCTGATTTTACTGCCATCAATTGTGAAACTTGGGCCGCCAGCTTGCACAACTTAATCCCCTTAAGACCTGGCCCGAAAGGTGGCTTCCGCTGTGATCCTCTGTAATCCGTTCCATCTGCCTTGGGTGTCGACTGTTAACGTATCTCTAAACCCAACGATTTTCATCTTATCGACATCAACGGTCAGAGTTACTCCCTCAGTTGGCCTCACGTACAAATTGACTGTACCATTCCAGTATTAACACGTTACCTTGACTACTCTTTTGCTCCGTCTTCCCTCCGTACCATCCCACAGTAAAACTCCCACATACAATCTCTTCAACCATGAGCCTTCTCTTCATAACGGGCTCCAAAAACGGTGCGTACTTGGACGGGAAAGAGTCAGCCAAACCTCGCTCTTTATAAGTGAGCGTCGGATAGCCGTATCCATCGTAAACTTTGTCCGAAATGATCCTTTGGAGTGACAAGTCAACGACCATTTCGTGCGTTTTAGATCGATACGTGCAATAACAAGAGATTGGCGAGGTAGGGTTTTCGTGGTTTGGCTTTTAACCCATGAAATCACTTCGTGTTTGGAGGGGTCTTCTAGACCTGCATAGTGAGAGGTAAGACTGTGGTTGGAGGCAGTGTAGAGGCTTTGGACTATGGTTTTGACCATTGACAACTCTGTTGGTGTTAAGAGAGTCAAGTGGGTGCTGGTTCTGGTTTGCAGTGGATATACACAGACTCTAAAGAAGAAGGATGAGCAGGAGACGAGTTCCGAGTTCCGGTGGGCCGTTCCTAACATTTTATAATCCGGTGATGTAAAAAAAGGCTCAATCGACAATAAATAAATGTCTAAACTTAAAAGCATATTTTTCTTATTAAATTTAATATATATGTATAAGTAACCTAATTTATAAATTCACACGCTGAATAAAATATTAAATAATCATAACGTCAATTAATAATATCTTGTAAAATTTTAGTAGCAATAAAATTAATAAAATAGCAATAGTAATAACAAAATAGCAATAACAGTACTAATAACAAAATAACAATTGCAGCAATAAAACAGCAAAATATTAAGAGAATAACACTAATAAATACAAAGATGATTATGATTTATGAAAAATAATTTTTCCGTGTATTTTTAGATATAAAATCATTAATAATATTATCAAAATCAATAAAGTCCAACATATCCTTATCAATAAATAAATTAGCTAAATCATTCAACCTATTACTGTTTTATTTAAATATCAAATAATTTTTATTTAATTATCAAGTGCATTCAACTATTTATGGTCTTATTTAATTATTTAATTATTTTTATTATTATTTAATTATCATGACATGTTTAATAGAATCATACAAATTTTTATAATAAATTAAACCCTTTATGTAATCTTTGAATTGAGTAATTTAAATTATTTGATTTTGTTACATTATCATTAAACTTATGTAAATCTCTATAAAAACACAAATCCAACAATTATTACATTATTTGTGGCAAAGTATAATGAAAATTATAATTAAAAAATTAAATTATTTATTAATGTTTAATTATACTTTTATAAATAATAAATAATTTAAAAATAAAAATTGAGATATATAAATAAACACAGTATCATTTAATATTAATGTTATGATTTAAAATACTAATATAATGTCCGCATTAATGACAAATAACAAATTAATTATAATATATTCAAATATTTAATAAACTAAAAATATATTAAAAAAAACTTTATCATTAAATTATCACTCAGAACTTATAAAACAAAATCGTGAAAAAAAATTTTACCGTCAATTTTTGAGTTGAAGTATCTTAGATTCATATGTTGATAAAAATTAAAAAAAATCAGAGTATAAGAAATATATTCAAATGCTTCAAAGATATTTATAAATTTAACAAATTAACGTTATATATCTAATAAAAGACACTATTGAGCTTCCAAGATTAAATAACGGTAATTTTTTCGATAAGTTATTTATTAGTTAATGTTAACTTTATTGGTAAGTTATTTATTAGTTAATATTATCTTTCTCTTCTTCTCCCACTGACAACTAAGAACTTATTATCCTTTTAACTGAAAAATGATGAAAAATGTTACTAATGCATTAAAGGTGGGTCCCTAATGAAGATGGGCTCTGGACAGGTTCCTGCCTACCCCTGCTCAAGGTCGGCATTGTCCATATCAAGAGCCATAGGCGATCACGGGAACACTTAATCCAAAATGTAAGTGTAGACCAATCAAGGGTTTTGTAAATTAAGAAGCAAGTGGACTGCTTAAGTGCTTAGATTAGTTGTGGCAAGATTTGGGTTTAGCCGTGAACGTTACGTTACGAAAGCCGAAATGCAAGTGTCATCATTATTTTGTCACTCGCTGGAAGAAGTAGCTAATTCGAATTTTTAGGGATTTGTTATGTTATTCACATTTCAAATAAGGTAGATGACCGGGTCGAGTGTTTTGGTCAACAATCTTTCTGTTTTTATGCATGTTTCTTTTTTTTTTTTCTGTTCCCAGCACGTTTATATCTCTGTTAGGTTGTAAAGCCTAATTAATACTCTTCTTCACCTTCAACAATATGAACGATTAGCAGTATCATTTCTTTTCTTTCATTGTTGTTTTCTCCAACAATTTTGGTATCAGAATAAGGTTTCTTCGTACCACAAATTTCAAGCTTCAAAGGAGATTCATATGAATATCGGAGCTTTAAAATGAAAATGTTGTTCAAATCTCAAGATCTTTAGGATTATGTGGAGAACGAATGTGCGTAAACAAGTAGCGATGATGAGACAAGAAAGGAGAATAAAAAACAAGGAACCAAAGCATTGTTTTTTATCCAGCAAGCAGTAGATGCAGCAATTTTCTCACAAATAGCTACAACAACTACCACCAAGCAAGCATGGTCTATCCTGAAAACAGAATTTCAAGGGTCAATAAAGGTAATCACCGTTAAGCTCCAGTCATTTCGATGTGAATTTGAAACTTCTAACATGAAAGGTAATAAGTCTGTATAAGAGTATTTGGCACGTATTTATGCTATTGTGAGCCAAATGAGATCTTATGGAGAAAAAATTACTAATGAAATAGTAATACTTGCCAAAGTTTAAGAAGCTTAATGTCTAAGTGTGATCATGTTGTAGTAGCAATCGAGGAGTTTAAAGATCTGTCTATTTTTTCATTTGATGAATTAATGAGTTCATTGCAAGCACATAAGATCGGGATTAATAGGACAACAATGAAGGAAGAAGAAAAAGCCTTTCAAACCAAAGGAGAAGTATAATCCTCCAATCAACGAGAAAGAGGTAGAGGTCGTGGTAGATTCTGAGGAAGGGGGAGAGGTCGTAACACCTCAGTTCAATGCTCTTATTGCAAAAAATTTGGCCATATAAATTGAAGTTTTGTTGGTCCAAGCAAGATGAAGAAGTCAATTATGCAGAAGAAGAAGAGAAACAAGATGACTACTTGTTCATGGCTTACACTTCTAAAGATAGGTTGATCAATGATGTCTGATATCTTGACAATGGGGGATCACATCATATGACTGGAGATAGATCCAATTTTAAGGAGCTAGACGAGTCAATCAAAACTCAAATGCAGTTGGGAGATGACAAGCAACTTTAAATAAAAGGACTTGGGATAGCCATGGTAATGACAGATAACCAAGCAAAGTTTATTAAAGATGTGCATTATACTCCCTGACTAGTTCAAAATTTGATAAGTATGGCTCAATTAGTTGAATGTGGATACTCTGTGATATTTAATGGATCACGATGTGTGATAAAGAATGTGAAATATGGAAAAGTGCTTGCTCATGTTAATATGTCTCCAAATAGAATGTTTTCTTTGGATTTTTCTGTTAACACAAAGGTGGCTTTAGTTAATGAGGAGTTAGATGGCAGTAAGCTATGTCACTTAAGGTATGGTCACTTGAACAACAAGAGTTTACAACTATTGAGAAATAAGCATATGGTCAATTGTCTCCCCTCGATCTCTACATAAAGGAAGCTATGTGAGGGATGTGTGCTTGGAAACAAGCAAAGAAGGTTTTTCCAATTGGAAAAAGCTAAGCGAGCGACTGAACTTCTAGAACTAGTTTATGTTGATTTATATGGACCCATAAAGAGTGAGTCTCTATTGGGAAGTAAGTACTTCTTGTTATTTACTGATGATTACAATTGAATGAGTTGGGTATAGTTTTTAAAATTCAAATCAGAAAATTTTGAGCATTTCAAAAAATTCAAAGCTGTGTGGCAGAAAAACGAAGTGAAAAAAATTTGAAGGCTTTACGTAAAGACCAGAGTGGAGAATTCCTCTCAAAGGAGTTTTTAAAATTTTGTGAGGAGCAAGGCATTAAAAGGGAATTGACAGTACCTTATACTCCGGAGCAAAATGGAGTAGTTAAGTGGAAGAATCGAATAGTAGTTAAAATGGCTATTGCAACAATGAAATCTAAAGGGCTTCCTAACAGTTTCTAGGTAGAAGATGTAGCAACAACAGTCTTTCTTCTAAATATCTCAACCCCAAAAGCTGTGAGGAATGAGAAGGCAAAGATAAGAATCAAAAGACTTCAATTGAAGAAGAGAAAGGCGAAGTTGAAGTCGAAAAAGAGGCAACAACTTCGATCAATTCACAAAACACGACACCAACAAGAACAAGTTCATCGTCAAGCGTAATCTCTTTATCTAAAGAGTCTCCTCCCAATAAATCAAATCCAATGGAGTCAACTCAGCTATGCAGAAGTGAGCATGACATAATTCCTCGACCTCGATTTGAAATTGAGGGAGAGGCTATATTGCAATTGGTTCTATTCAATGGGGACCCGATCACACTGGAAGAAGCTATGGAAAAGCAGGAATAGAGGGATGCAATAGAAGATGAACGGATGTCCATACAACGCAATAAGACATAGGAGCTAATTGATCTTCCTAAAAGTAAAAATTGCACTAGATTGAAATCGATTTTTAAAACAAAGTTCTTAGCAGATGGCAGTATTCAAAAGTATAAAGCATGACTAGTAACAAGGGGATATGCTTAACAACAGGGGGTGGACTATGAGGAAACCATCTCATTAGTAGCTCGATTTCAAACTGTTCGACTTATTCTGGCACTAGCAGCTCAAAAGCAATGGAAAATTTATCAGTTTGACATTAAGTCATCCTTCTTAAATCAAGAATTACATGACGAAGTGTATGTAAGTCAGCCTCCTGAAATCGAAAGTTCAACCAAACCAGACAAAGTGCTTTAGTTAAAGAAGGTGCTCTATAGGCTCAAACAAGCCCCAAGAGCATGGTACATTAAAATTGGCGATTCCTTTCATGTAAAGGGCTTCGAGAGGAGTATGCATGAACTGAACTAGTGCGTTAAGAAGCAAGGTATGAGTGATTTGTTGATAGGAAGTTTAATGATGATGACATGATCTACACTAGTTCATCAAATCAGCTTATATCTGAATTTAAAAGCTCCATGAAGTTAATGTTCAAGATGGCATATTTGGGTGAATTGCATTACTTGCAGGGATTAGAAGTTATTCAAAGCAAGGAAGGAATACTTATATCTCAAAAGAAGTACATTAATAATACTCTGAAGAAATAGAACATAAAGGATTGCAAAGAAGTCATTACACCCATGAATATCAATGAGAAACTAACCGCAGACGATGGAACTGAGCAAGTCGACTGTGGTCAATATCAAAGTCTAATTGGTTATCTTATATATGAGACATATTCACATTCAAACATTAGCTTCTCGGTAGGTGTACTCTCTAGATTTATGCATCAGTCTACTAAGCATCATTTGGTGCAGCTAAGAGAGTACTTCGATACTTGGCTGGAACAAAGGATATGAGAATATGGTATTAGAAAGCAATTTCGTTTAGCCTCAAAGGATATTGTGACAATGACTAGGCAGGACTTATTGATGATCGAAGAAGCATGTCAGGAAGCTGCTTCACTCTAAGGTCAGGAATTGATTCATGGGGTTCCAAAAAACAAACTACTGTGGCTCTTTTATCTACAGAAGCTGAATACGTTGTAATAACTTCAATAACATGTCAAATAGTATGGCCTTGAATTCTATGTGACTTGAGTTATGAGCAGAAGGAAGCTACTAACTTATTCTGTGACAGCAAACCAACAAAGAATCATTTTTTCACAGGAAGACCAAACGCATTAAGATTAAATAGCATTTTATTAGGGAGCTAATGGGTAAAGGGGTAGTTTAGTTATCAAGTTGCTAGACAGACGAACAAGCTGCAGATCTTCTCACAAAGAATCTACCACAAAAGAAGCATGAATAATTTTGAGTTCAGTTGGGTCTCTCCAAAATTTGAATGTAGGGGGAGTGTTGGAAAAAGTAGTTAATTCAATTTTTTAAGGAATTGTTCTATTATTCAATTGTTAAATAAAGTAGATGATAGCGTCAAATTTTTTAGATACAGGGAAATCGTTGAGATTTTTGCTCAACAATCTTCTTGTTTTTATGGACTCTTTTGTTTTTTGTTCCCAACACATTTATATTTCTGCTAGGTTTTAATAAGCTCCTCTTCACTATCAATAATACGAACGATTAGCAATATTGTTTCTTTTCTTTCATCACTGTTTTCCTCAGTAATATATTTCTCTTCTTTCATTGTTGTTTTCTCCAACATCGTCGTCCCTATCGCCCTTTGGCCTTAGTTGACGACTAGATGGTAATGGAATATTAATATGTAGGAATTGATTCGATCAGTCAAATTGTTATGACTAGCAATGAGGGTATAAATCTTCAGTTCCACTATTTTGTTCCAACTCTATTTTGTGCTTAAAATGTGGATTGACTCAAATCGACCGTCGACTTTGGTCTTGAATGAACATTCAAGTAAATAACAGATGAAACGACGCATTAATGTTCTTGAATTAAAATCAACAACTCATTAGTAGGAAGAGCAAGTTGGCAAATTGACAGAGGAATGGGGCTTTGTAGGAAGAGCAAGTTGGCAAATTGGCAGAGGGAGGGCGCTTTGCTTTGAGTACAGGATTGCTCTCGAAAAAATTTGCAGGACGAAGCTCAAATGCACTGCTTAGTGTTGGCATGAGTGGGAAATCTTCTTGGTATGGTATGTGGTGAAAACCCAATGTGTACCACAAGACAATGTCCTGATTCTCTATCTCCCTGTTTCTGCATTTACAGATTTTCACGTTAAGAAAAATTATGATCTTAAAAATGTTTTAATGTTCACATGAACTTACCTGAGGCTCCACCTATCCAGAGTATCTTCTCCTCGGCTCTGATCAACAAACAATCCACCTGCCCATTTTTCAGACTTATTATATGGCGTAACCCACAGATTATACTTGGTGAAGGCTGCTCGTATCTTGGAATAATCATCGTCTGATAAAAGAGAACCAGAAACTGATCCTGGGATCAAACGGTAGCCAATGAAGTTCCCCATGTTAGTCTTTTTGTTGGGATTGACAACTAACAGATCAGCTTCTCCTAAACCAAGCTTGACCTTTGCTTCAGACTCAGTTTTAGCTGTCTCGCTAACAACTTTCCAGTAAGACTTCCTCGGTGAGGTAGGATCGGTGACTCGAGTCATTTGTAACTTGGACTTGACAAAGGAGTTTTGATCCCCATCCACGTCAAGATCAAGATGGTAGGTAAGGAAGTGGTCGTGGTGTACACCTATCGTATTTTCTGCCAAGAGTGTACCGTAGATTTCCTCGTTTATGTGGTCATTGTGGGTGTATATTGATCCCCTTACTTCTAACAAACCAGTTAACCCAACCTGCAAGAGGAATCAGATATTACAATGAAGTGAGTAATAGCATTCAATGAGCTTCACTAAGTTTTGATCTACCGTGACTTTGATTGAACCACTCTGCTTGAATTCCCAGTCATTGATATAGTCATAGTTGCCTACAGTTGAAACCATCCTCACAACCAGGCTCACTTCTGGCCTGACTTCAGTTACCTGCATTCACATTTCTTGTATGATCTTGAAAGAAAAAAAAAACACTTAATAAAGTCTACAAAAATTTCACTCACCACTCGATTTGGGATTCCAAGCTCAGTGTGACGCCACATTATGTCGCCACCGTATTTCTCAAATATGCAGAACACGTTAGGCATTTTTACAGCCATCCCATCTTGTCCGGCAATGTAAGCGTCTAGGAAAACTGCGTTCTCAGGACAGTCGGCAAGTGGCTCAAGTGACACGGCGCATGCACCATATCCGTATTCACCAGAGTCAAAGAATGTTCTATAGTACCATTCTTCAGTTAGGTCCATGTACGGTATAAAGAGCTCTGAGACGAACCCTCTGTACAAGACTTGCCTGTACTCCTGTTTCTCAACATCCAATATCGACGCCAATGATACAATTGCACCCGCTCGAGCATCGAAACTAAGATGGAAATCCCAATTGGCCCATCTGAGAAACATTTGCAGAAAATAAAAGAATTAGGAAATTCATCAAAATTGTTGATATTTATATAACATAAACATCAGAATCTTTAGATACCTGATTTTACTGCCATCAATTGTAAAACTAGGGCCGTCAGGTTGCACAACTTTAATCCCCTTAAGACCTGGCGCAATTGGTGGCTTCTGCTGTGATGCCCTGTAATCCGTTCCATCTCCCTTCGGAATCGGAACCGTTAACCTATCTTTAAACTCAATGATCTTCATCTTATCGAGATCAACAGTCACAGTTACTCCCTCAATTGGCCTCATGTACAAATTGACAGTACCGTCCAAGTAGTAACACATTACCTTGACTACTCTTTTGCTCCGTGTCTTCTCTCCGTACCATCCCACGGTAAAACTCTGACACACAACCTCTTCAACCTTGAGCGTCCTCTTCCTAATTGACTCCAAAAACGGTGCGTACTTGAACGGCAAAGAGTTAGCCAAACTTTGCTCTTCATAAGTGAGCGTCGGATAGCCATAGCCATCGTAAACTTTGTCGGAAATGATCCTCTCCAGTGACAAGTCAACAACGATTTCGTGGGTTTTATGATCAATACGTGCAACAACAAGAGACTGGCGAGGTGGGGTTTTCGTGGTTGTGCTTTTCACCCAGGAAAGTACGGCGTGTTTGGAGGGGTCTTCTAGACCTATGTAGTGAAATGTAAGATTGTGGTTGGAGGTAGTGTAGGAGCTTTGAACTATGGCTTTGACCAGTGGAAACTCATCTGGTGTTAGAGAGTCAAGTGGATGATGGTTCTGGTGTGTAGTGGAAATGAATAGACTGTAAAGAAGAAGGGCAAGTAGGTGATGAGTTCTGTGTTCGACTTGAGGAGCCATAGGTTCACAGGAACAATCGCACCAATATGTAATCGGAGTACCCAATCAAAGTTGGGCTTTGTAGGTTAAGAAGAATGTGGGGTATCAAGTGTTTATAGGTAGATGAGCCACTGTCCTTATTACATTTCGGCTTGACGCTCATGGATGTTAATACATAAGTGTTGTTCGATTAGGCAAATTGTAATGACTTTGGTATTACAAAATGTGAAAGTCATTACAAAATGTACTTTCCAATGAAACAAGATGCTCTATATAATCATCGGAATTTACAATGTTTTCAGGTTGTCCGTATTCTTTAGGAAAATATATTCCTTAGATTTTAAAAATTCTATATAGTATAAGGAAAAATCGAATTTTATTTGGTCATTTTTTAATATATTTATTCATTGTATGCTTTAATTGACATTGCATGAAAAATTAAATACACCAGAACCATCATCCACTTGACTCTAACACTAACTGAGTTTTCACTGGTCAAATCCATAATACAACATGCTCTTTACTAAATTATTTTTCTGCTGGAATCAAAACAAATCACCAAAACTTAAGGCATCAATTGTCACTTTGAGAGAAAAGATTGAATGCTTGATGATTTTATTATTTTGTATTCGTGTATATATACAAGCTTGACCTTCTATCTTGGCCATAGATCATATATTATTTTGATCTAATGGTCAGTAGATATAACTAATTGTACAACAGATATTTTACAGATATGAGTCAGTTAACAAAGAGATGTTTCTCTGTTTTGCAGGTTTATAGAGTTCTTTCTAGAATGTTGTAGTGAGTTGGAGATGAGCTGGGCTTGTCCACAGGTGTTTGCTGTATGGGTTTTAATTACTTGAGTGGGCTTGTCATGATTTAGTGATCCAGAGATTTTGGCTGACTTGTTAGCTTCAACATTCCCTGTCAAGCGATAACGGGGATGAATAGAGACGTTGAGCTTGGAGAGGAGTACTGATGACCGAATCGCTGTGAGCGACTTAGTGAGTAAGTCTGCTAACTGGTCTTTTGTGTTTATGTATCGAACATCTAATTGCCCAATTGAAATTTTGCTTCGTATGAAATGTGCATCGATTTTGATATGTTTTGTACGAGCATAAAATACGGGATTCTGGCCAAGAGATCGAGCCCCATTATTATCACATCAAAGAATCGGAGTATGAGGTAATGAGAAACCCAATTCTTTGAGTAGTGAATGTAGTCATAGCACTTATGTGGACATATGAGCAATTGCTCTATATTCTGCTTCGATACTTGATCGAGCAACTGTGGTTTGCTTTTTCGAACACCAGAAGACGAGGTTACCCCTAGAAGGACACATCCTCCAGTTGTGGACTTCCGATCGTTGGGAGATCCTGCCCAATCGGAATCACTATATGCATGTAGTGATAAGGGTTGCGGTGATGGGCAAAAATGCAAAGCCAGGGAAGTGGTGCCTTTAAGGTAGCGCAAAAGTCGCATGCAAGCTTACCAGTGATGGGCTAGTGGATTGGCAAGAAATTGGGTGAGACAATTAACTGTGAAACTAATATCGGGTCTTGTGTTACATAGGTATTGGAGTGCACCAAGAATACTGCGGTACAACGTTGGATTTTCAAATGGAGCACTATCATGAGCTGTGAACTTGGTGCCAAGGGCAATTGGAGTAGGACAAGATTTACAATCAGTCATGTTGGCACGTGCAAGAAGATCAAAAGTATATTGACGCTGAGAGAGATACAAACCAGTATGATCTCGGTAAGCTTCAAACCCCAAGAAATGATGAATGCTACCAAGTGTCTTTAATGCAAATTGAGAGTGGAGCTGCTGAATGATAGAATTTATGGCTGTAGATGAGTTCCTTGTGATTAAGATGTCGTCAACGTAGATGAGCAGTAATAAAAGAGAGCCTTGATCACGTTTGTAGAATAAGGAAGTGTCAGACTTGGAATTGAGGAAACCCCAGGTGAGTAGAGCAGCCCGTAGAGTGTTGTACCAAGTGCGAGGGGCTTGTTTCAAGCCATACAAGGCTTTATCTAATTTACACACATGGTTGGGGCGGTTGGAGTCTTCAAAACCAGTAGGTTGGTTGATGTAGATAGTTTCATGTAGAAGCCCATTCAGAAACACATTATTTACATCAACTTGCTGGATGTCCCATCCATGGGAAACTGCAAGTTAAAGAACAACTTTAATGGTGGAAGACTTTATAATGAGGCTAAAGGTTTCTATAAATTCTAAGTCCTGGTGTTTGGTTGAAGCCCTTTGCAACAAATCTGGCTTTAGGCTTGGCAGGAGTACCATTGGAAGTGTACTTGAGACGAAAGACCCATTTAGTACCTAATAGATTCATAGATGGGTGATAGGGACCTAAGTGCCAGGTATTGTTGCGTTGAAGAGCCTGGAATTCTTCATGCATGGCATTCCTCCATATAAGATCTTGTAAAGTTGCAGAAAAACTCCTAGGTTTGGTGTTAGGGATGAAGGAAATAAAAGAAGTGAATATTCTTGGCGTAAAAATGCCACTCTTAGAACGAGTTTGCATGGGATGGTGATTAGAAATTGTAGGAGGAGAGATACGGGGATGAGAGGAAGGCTTTGGAGGGGTAGTAGATAATGGAGAATTAGAAGATATTACCTGATTTGTTGTGGATGAAGGATGTAACTGGGGAGAAGATGCCATCTGTGGAGTCTGAGAAGGGATGAGATGTACAGTGTCGGTGAGAGTAGAGATAGGTAAGCTTCCAGGTGTAAGAGGGTGAGGGGTAGAGGATGGAAACAAAAATGGATATGGGAATTCGGTTTCATTAAATGCAACATGACGAGAAATGTAAATAGTTCCTTTTGGATGAAGACAATGATAGCCTTTGTGAAGAGGACTATATCTAAGAAAGACACATTTGGTTGTGTGAAAACCAAATTTCTGTTTGTTGTAGTAACGTAAGTAAGGAAAACATGCACAACCAAAGATCTTGAGATGATCATATTTAGGTGGTTTGCTAAATAGAAGCTGAAAGGGGGAGGTTTTGTGGGGGTTAGACGCAGGTAAGTTGTTGATTAATAGGTGGCTGCTTGAAATGCTTCAAGCTAGTAAGAGAGAGGTAAATGGGCATGGGAAAGATGTGTGAGTCCTACTTCAGTAACATGACGGTGTTTTCCTTTGGGAACGTCGTTTTGTTGATATATATAAGGACAGCTGAAATGTGGTTGGATGCCATGTTTGGCAAGAAATGGTAATAAGGCAATATATTCACCCCCTATATCACTATGTAAGGCTTTAATTCTGTGACTGAATTGTAGCTCAACAAAGGTTTTAAATTTGACAAATATTCCCAGTGTCTCGGATTTGAATTTTAGAGGGTATAACCAAGTAAATTGAGAGAAACCATCAACAAAAATAATGTAATAGCGATGCCCTGCTGTTGAAGGAAATGGACTTGGTCCCCAGATGTCAGTATAAATAATCTCAAGTGATTTACTAGCTGATATAGGATGTGTAGTGAAAGCTAACTTATAATGTTTACCCAATTTACATGAATCACAGAATGTTAGTGTATGAGGTTTGAAAACATAGTTTATTGAATTCATAATTTGTTGAAGTACAAGAGCAGTAAGGTGCCCAAGTCGAGCATGCCAAATATTTGCATTTTGTTCAGAAATAAAAGCTGCATAGTGAGAAGATGAATTAAGTGAGTGTGATGGCGTTGAATGAAAGGGATTAGTGGTCGATTTGGTAGAGACATTAAGGCTGTACAGACCATCCCTGAGCAGCCCCCTGAGAAAGATCCGCACTGTAACTTTGTCCTTAAAAACACAACAAGAATCAGTAAACTCAACAATAATTCCATTATCTTTTGTTATTTGAGAAATGCTAAGAAGATTTTTGGTGATTTGAGGAACATGTAAAATATTGTTGAGTGTGAGAGAGGGTTTAGAGCCCGAAGATATAGAAGAGGAACCCATATGAGAGATATAAAGTTGATTACAATTACCAACAGTGAAAGTATCTTTGCCATTGTAGTCATCATTGATGGTGAGGTTAGAGAGATCTGTAGTCACATGGTTGGTGGCACCACTGTCCACAAATCAAGCAAACTCATTGACAGAGTCAGAGGAGAAATTCTGGGATGGATTTTAAGTTAGGTAGGCTTGCTGGGAAGAATGGCTTGGAAGGGAATTCTGAGTTGATGTATGAGCCAAGTAGGCTTGCGAACTGGAATGAGTATGATGTTGTTGAGTAGGGTGATTAGGTTGATGGCCCTGCTAATAAACATCAAATTGTTTGTTGCATTTAAGTGCATCATGACCTGGTTTGTGACAAAGTTGATAGCATAGGCGATGGGATCTACCCCCTCGACCACGAGCTCTCCGTCCTCTATATGAGCTACAACTACCATAAGGATTTTGATGAGAATTATGACTATATGAGGCCATATTAGCAGAAGCAGTGTTGAGAGAGAGTTGAAAGTGAGCATGTTGCTGTTCCAATCGGGTTTCATGCATCATCAAAGTATACTGCACATCCTGAATAGTAGATAAATTCATAGAGTTTGTTAGCAAAACAACAACTGAGTCATATTCACCTCCTAAGCCGCTGAGAGCACTCAAGATCAGTTCTTGTTCTGAAACGGGATGGCCAACGACTCTTAAAGAGTCGTCAATGGTTTTAATCTTCTGAATATAATCAGTAATAGACTGAGTTCCTTTCTGAAGTGATGATAATTGTTGCTTCAGCTGCAAAACCTTGACAAGCGAGGTTTGCGCATATAGGTTCACCAAGATTTGCCAAAGTTCTTTGGAAGAGGTGGCATGATTAACTTGCCTAATAACAGTGTCACCGATAGTGGTAAGTAGCCAGCAGAGGAGGAGCTGATCAACACGAGTCCAAGCTTTATGAGCTGGGTTAGGAGTAGCCAAGGAAATTGATGACGAGCTAGAAGCAGGAGCTAAAATCACAGCTGGAGGAGGAGTGTGATCTGGTGAGATATAAATTTCTAGATTCAAAGCGCGTATAGATGCTAAAATTTGAGGATGCCAGTTGAGGTAATTATTTTGATCAAGCTTGAGAGGAAGGTTAAAGTTGAGAGTTTTTGCGAGAGCAAAGAACTCAAGAGGAGAAGATGATGATGTGGTGGTGCTAGTGGCAGAGGAAGAAGAAGAGGAAGATTGAGCCATGGTGATGAATAGTCAATAAAGCTCTGATACCATGTAAATTTGAGAGAAAAGATTGAATGCTTGATGATTTTATTATTTTGTATTCGTGTATATATACAAGCATGACCTTCTATCTTGGCCATAGATCAGATATTATTTTGATCTAATGGTCAGTAGCTATAACTAATTGTACAGCAGATATTTTACAGATATGAGTCGGTTAACAAAGAGATGTTTCTCTGTTTTGCAGGTTCATAAAGTTCTTGCTAGAATGCTGTAGTGAGTTAGAAATGAGCTGGGCTTGTCCACAGGTGTTTGTTGTGTGGGTTTTAATTACTTGAGTGGGCTTGTTATGATTTAGTGATCCAGAGATTTTGGCAGACTTGTTAGCTTCAACATCAGTGTCCTAAAGAAACTCAACAATCCTTGACCTATTTGTATTAAACTTAACAATAAGAAATCCTAATCCTAACTGGCCACATCAGCTCTTGGCCACATCAGAAGCAAATATGCATCAGAAGCAATATTGGTATCGATAGAGTCTGATTGAAATTGGCTTTGCATTCGGTATTAATGGGATTCGATGATTTTGTACCCAGATTGGAGGTAAGGCAGTTGGTTTTTGAAAAATTCTTTCATTATCCTTAAAGATTTGATCGAGATCTTTTTGCGTGTTTTCAGCCTCTATGGATTGGCATTCATATGGGGCCATTTGGATCAGAAAACTCGTCCCCACCAACTTGTTAGAAAATTGGCGTTGGACATCCTTATCTAAAAGAGCCTCTATCTGTTTCCTTTGCATTCCCTGAAGCGTGTATTGATGTCCATTAAGATTGAATGCCATAGTTAACTTCTTACAATCCGCCTGTATTATTTCCAATGTTTCGATCCATTATATTTCCAACACAAACGGACTGGCCAAAGTCAACATCACCAAGAAATCTGCTTCCATCGTGCACCCCTGCATCACCATCTTCAGCCTGCGGCATATTCCTGCACATTCAACACGCTGTGTATTGGCTACTTCAATTACCCACTTTTTATTGTTGTCCACCAAAAGCCCATATTTCGAAACAATCTTTTGATCAATAAAGTTGTGTGTGCTTTCACCATCAATGAGCACCAAATAATCCTTGTTTCTAAATTTTCCCATCACTCGAATTGTTTGTGGGTGTGAGAACCGGTGATGGCATGGAAAAAGATTTCAAGCACCCTAATAGATTTCTCGTCTTCCTCATCAGGTGGTTCATTTATTTCGTCATCGGGACCTTCAATCATGAACTATTGTGATCAAGCACACTTGTGACCAGGAACAAATTTTTCATCACAATAGTAGCAAAGTCCTTTATCCCTTCGTTCCTTTGCTTCTTGTGCTGACAGCCTTCGGAAGTTTGGTACCCCATTC
Organism: Erythroxylum areolatum; assembly: GCA_024520975.1. Classification (NCBI taxonomy): domain Eukaryota; kingdom Viridiplantae; phylum Streptophyta; class Magnoliopsida; order Malpighiales; family Erythroxylaceae; genus Erythroxylum; species Erythroxylum areolatum. Next base: position 87,032,460 of record JANIJH010000225.1, on the reverse strand, counting down.
CTTTAGCTTGACATAGGTCCCAAACTTCTTGGAGTTCTTGTTGGCTTTTGTGTACAAGTTGTTGTGCTTTGAGAGCCTACGTTCGGACGTCGATGACTCTAGTATCTTTCTTCAACCAATCATGCTAGTCCAATTGTGTCGGGAAAAGTTTATGACTTGTTCGTCCTTACATCCATGTGCAGGTCATCTTTTAGGCCTCCAATGAAATTGTTAACAAGGAAGCTCTCTGGCAGCCCATCCACTCTATTAGACAATCGCAAGCGCCTCTTGATAGACATTTATGATAGTATATTGTTTCAATCTTTTGAGAGCTTCAACTAGATCTTCGTAGTCCGATGGCCCAGACCTCTTTAGGAGTGCTTGGCTAAATTTTGACCAGAAATTTTTATTTTCAAGATAGATGTGAATATAACTTAAAATGAATAATAAATAAACAATTGTGGGTAAAAATAACTTCTTTTTTTCCTTTGTGTTTGTCATGGAGAATTTAAAATTAATTAATTTATTTAGACAATACATAATTTTGATTGATTCTTATTAGAATATTATTATTAACATTGCACATTACTTTATTTAATATTTATTTTATTTTATTTCATCGATTTTATATTATACAATAAGTTTATTAGTGATTTTTTAAAATTTATTCTTATAAAAAACCACACACAATTATTTAAAAATTAATAATTTATTGAATCATAAAAAATAACCTTAATCATTTATTGACCAAATGCAAATTTTCTATTAATTAATAATAATACAAAATATTTTAATTAATTATTTACAAAATCCATGAAGTAATAATCAAGCATAGGTCAAAATTTGTTATTATCATTTTTAATATTTGATATCAAACACTGGTATAACTATTAACTTCTGTAATATGAATTTTAGTGTTTAAACATCAATCATAATCAATAATTTCATTTCTATTCATATTATAACTTTTTTATTATGATTTCTTTGTTACTTATTACCAAACAAGACCTATGAGTTTAAGGTTGGATTTAAAATTTCCAAACTCAAGTGACTTAATCTTTGAATAATATATAAAATGCTTATTGATTTTAGTGATTTAAGAAATTGATAGATCAAGAACCAAAAATATGTTAAGTTTATGGATATAAGTTGAATTTATCTCCTCATTTGAATCTAATCTGTCTGACAAAAACTTTATATAAGACGTGACTAACCTCTACAATAGGAAGAACAGTACATTTAGAGGAAGTTTCGGACATGTCCTTTCTTTATTGCCGAGAAAGATCCCATAAAAAACACAGGTACTAGGTTGTCCCTAAACCTACGCAAACCCAATGAAAAGAGACACAACACTTCGGCTTGTAGTGTTTTTTGGCATGTTAAGGTGCTGTCCTCATGTAGTCTAATGCTTTAAAAGCTTCAGCCTTTCTTAATGAATGATTGGCCTGGATTTAAAGTGATGCAAAATAATTAAATAAATAATGATAAATACGAACTTAAACACTTCTCTCATTGTTAAAACCAATACTCATATAAGATTAGAGTAATAATCATTTTAAGGGGATGACACTTTGCTCCATAGTTAATTTAGTAGTCCTCCTATGTACTTTCTCTCCATTCATGTTTCGTCAACAGACTTTAGATTAGAACCGTTGCGATACTGACACGTGGCGGTACTTGAGGGGAGATGGTACGATGGAGACGAGACCGTTAAATGGAGGCCGCATCTTTGACCTGTATATCATCTCATCGTACGGTCTTCTGTAGAACCTCAGGAACGGTAAGAAAGACTCGTGAGACTTGTCAGTAGTTCTACAGTCCTTCTTGAAAAACATGGCCGGTGATTGGAGAAAAGAGGGCCGCGGGGTTCGGGGTTGACTAATCTTAACCGCTTCGCTCGCGGTCACGCGCTGTGGCATCGGAGTCGATGGGAACAGAGTTTTGTTGGTGGGCCTTGCGTAACCGTTGATGCTTCCATGTGGCGTTCTCGCAATCGGTGATGCGAAGGAGAGGGACCTCGCATTGAGTGGGGAGATTCGTGCCGGGCCTAGATGAGACTTGTTGGTGGGCCTTACTTTCGGAGGAGTCGGGTCAGTCAAGGTGAGGTACCATGGTTTGAGTGAATCAAAATGCTGCGATACGGTGAATGAAAATCTTGAAGATGAGCATGAGCCATCCTTGGCCGTTGATTTGATCGACGAAGGATCAAATCTGAAGGAAGAGGTTCGTGAGTAACTGCCAAAATCACAAAACTCTAACGATTCTTCGAAGTCCAACGAAGATACCACCGTGGTAACCGTCGATAGCTCAATAAATGGTCGGACACCCTACAATCGTCCACATTCCACAATTATTAAGCAGGCCAGATTTGACTTATGCATTTCTAGGGGACCCGCTATAGAAGAACAAGTCAAACAGTAGAGTACTTTTCACAAACAGATAGAAGAACGAGACAACCCGCAAAAAGACACAAGATGACGAAAAGTAGGCAGATAAATTTGAATTTTACCTTCCATAGATAAGAGAACAGAGAAGGTGGGTCGATTACAAAAGCCTTGTAAAGCCTGCAAGGATAGTACTCCGCCACAATTCTTAGTGCCGGCAGGAGCAAATTCATAAAAGCTGATGCAGACCTGAAAAAACCTGAAAAGATAAGAACAAACTATGAGCAAACGCATGCCAGTGCCACACCCACACCCAGTTGCTGATTTAAATCCAACAAATTATGAGTTTTTCAAGTATTAATGAAGAACGTACAATGCAGACAGTAGTGCTTCTGATGATAGAATTGACGATAAAAAGGAATGGTTATATATACATGTACGTCCAATTCCCGATAATGCCATACAACACAAAGAGCCTGACCAATAATGGAGAGCAATGAAGACGACACATCAAGGAGCAGTCCAGACATTGCATGGGAATATAGCCGAGCTATGAGTCTGAGCTCACGCATTCTTACCCGAAAAAAAGTGTTACAAGTTCCCAAACTTTTATGAGTTATTAGCGAAGTTTCCAAGAAATGGACATACTTGCATCGAAGAGGAGTACAAATTGTTCGACGTTTCTTGGCATGTTTGACACAGCTACCTCCAGAGTAAACGCCAGCAAGCGAGTGAATCTGCAGAAATTGAAGTGAAACATAGACTTTTGATATAAGTATATAACAGATGATGAATTAACAAGCACAAAGAAATGGAAATGAAGGTAGAATCTGAAAGTGATAATGGTCACTTACTGCTTCTGTGAATGGAACTTGTGGTAATCTTGTTTAACGCGAAAAATCTGTAACCAAGGAATAGTAAAGCTTTTGAACCAGTATATACGTAATAGATGCAAAGTTGGAATCGTGAGAAGACATACAGAAAGAACCCTATCGGCTATCTTTCCCATTTTCCTTCAGTTTGAAAAAATGAAGAAAGTGCCAAAAGAGGGAAGTGGCGAAGTCAAAATTACCAAAACAGGTCTTGATTCTTCATCCTGACCCGCTACATAAGCGACTCCTTCTGCGAGCTCAGCGGTAAATTCATCTGCCATCAAATTTTCTATATTCCAAAACAAGAAGCAAAAGTCAGAAAGTAACCAAAAAATATAGTGATCGATAGATTCTGAGCTAACGTTTGTTCTTCTTTATTTTGAACTGTTGGCAACTTTAACAGTCAACCATTCGACCTAACAAAGAAAACCAAGATTCCACATGTATAACGGAAAGAAGAGGAAAACGAATGATTATAAAAAGAGATGACTGAGAAGTAGCAGACAAAAGCGTAAGAAACAACTTTTCTACAGAATCTGGGGGTAGTAATCATATGATAATGGCGGTTTTTGTTACAGTACCAATCACTATGCTCTCCCTCCAACAAAGGCAAGCCCTTAAGCTCTTTGCAGCCTTCTTCACGTTATCACCTTTAGCTCTCAGAAACCGTCCAACACAAGCGTTATTGCAGAATTTCCCCTGTGATTAGGTAGAGTATAATGTTAATGGCAGTAGCTATTCCCTCCAACTGATATAATCTTGAAGATAAGGAGAACAGAAAGAGAAAAACTATTATCTGAAATTTAACATTCCTACTACAGATGATGAACTTCACGTCTAGCACTCGAGTTGTAAAAGGAACAATGGTAAAGAACGATGGAGAAAATGGTAAAGAACAAACAGAGAAAGCTTGGATCTTGTCAGTGAAAGGAAACTAGGTATGAACAGTGAAAACACAGAAATGACCCCACCTGCTTCAGCGACAGAGGAGCTTGCTTCCTTAGAAGCTCGAGCACAGCTTCATTTTTCTCTCTGCATTTGGGATGATCTTTAAGTTGATGTTGTGTCTCTTTCTTGCCCATTTCGAGAAACCAGAAGCAATATCAAGGGAAAGAAAATGGACCAGTTATGTTCCAAGCCTTCGGCTTCACGCAACCATCGAAAACAGAGATTGAAAACGGCGACTTGGGATATAGAAGTCGTGGGAGAACGAGCCGGGCCATTATATATATATATATATGTAAATTATATTTTTTATTTTAATTATATTTACTTAATTATAATTTACGTATAGCATAAAGTCATGATATGTAATCTCGCAGTATCTCAGGTTATTTTTACAATAAATTAAAAATTAATATTTTAAATATAAATAATGATTAATATTATAAAATTAAATGAGATTATATATATATATATAGGCTGATATGTTTCCAAGGATAATAATTTAAAGAGATTCAACATAAAAAATAATGGTTTGAAATTTCAAGTAAAAAACAATGTTTTAAAAATTATATTAGAAGTTAAATCAATAAATATAAAATTTAAGATTTAAAATATTTAACTTATTATAAAATTAGTTAAAATTGTAAAAATTTTGAAATATAATAAAAATATTCTTACTAATTAAAAGTTTTTAAATTTAATGAAAAATACTGTTAAATAAAAATTAATTATTTTATTTTATTTATAAAATTAATTAATTTGGAAAAATTATTAATTAATTAATTAATTAAATCTTAATAATAAAAAATTATTAAAATAATCAAATAAAAAATTAATTTGTCCAAAATTTTTATGGTTATATTAATTCTAATTTTATTTTTTAATCAGTTCCTTTGTTTTTTTTTTACTTTGCATGTCAAAAGCTAACAATTTAAAATTAAATAAAGAAAATAATTGAATTAATATTCATAAGTTTAATTTAATTTTGCTCTTAATTAATATTCTCCATTTCACTAAAAAAAAGGTTATTTCTAGCGTTTGAATTTTTCTGTTTAAATTATTCAAAATCAAATAACCATGAGATTTTTTTTTTAAAGAGCATAAATAAAAACCAAGAATTGAACGTGGTAAACGAAGGACAAGCTTTAACAGATGGAATACACTACATGACACCAATGAGACCGTTTGATTAACCTTTTACTCTTCTTTTTTTGTGATTGGAACGAGGAAAGCGGCCTTGGTATGATGTGGAGGCACGTGTTTGTTGGATGTCTGACAGAATAATCATAACATCCATTATCTTTTTGCTGCGCAAGCTCGTAAGACCCAGTACAAGAACGGAGGTAAATTTAGAACCTTAAAATCTCTCAGATTCTTCTACGAGGTTTTTACCGCTTCAAATCTTCTGGGCCTGGTACTCTGACCTTAACTCCTGTCATGAGATTTAAGTCTGTATAAATAAATGCCTTAGATCTAAGATAGTATATAGTTACTATCCCTTAGTGAAAACAGAAGATAAAATAAAAAAATTTTATCCCACCCTTATGTTTAGTTGCTATCTCTTAACTTTTGTTCTTCATTTTCGGGTGATAGGAAGTTAGGAACAAATTTTGGTTTGATTATTATTTATTATTATTATTATAAATTTTGTATTGATTATTTTTATTATTTATTATTTATTTATTTTATTATTTTTATTTTTATTATTATAAATTTTGTTTTGATTATTATTATTATTATAAATTTTGTATTGATTATTATTATTAATCATTTATTATTTATTTATTTATTATTATTATTATTTTATTGATTATTATTATTATTGTTATTGTTATTGTTATTATTATTATAAATTTTGTTTTGATTATTATTATTATTATTATTGTTATTGTTATTATTATTATAAATTTTGTTTTGATTATTATTATTATTATATTTTATACTTATTATTATTTTTATATATTTTGTCCATCACAACCAAACACTTCACTGTCTCCAATTTTTGTTCCATTCCGTCTCCAAATTTCTGTTCCGTTCCGTCTCTGTATACAGGAGATAGCAATCATACACAGCGTAATGGCACAAGTTAGGGCCAGAGCACCAGAGCCAGAGGATCAATCTCCGATATTTACGTAATCTATATACTTCTGCATATAAAGAGTTGTCACATGTTAATTAGTCAGTTATTAATTGATCATTGATCCTACTTAATATAAGGTTCTCTAATAACTCAAACTCTTATATTACTGCTAAAAAAGAGAGGTTTGTAATTGATCCAACTAAGGAGCATGCTCAAGGGATTAGAAGATTATCAATTGGAAAAATTTCTCCTTTTTTTTTAATGACTCAAACTCAAGACTTCATGTAAATGAGAGCTTTAAGTAAATAGTTGAAACTAATTAAATCACTCCTACTTATCTTGGTTATCTTCTTTTAGAGGGTTTTAAAAAATACCCCTTTTGTTTTTATTTCAAAACTCAAAAATAAATTTGCATCAACAATAATCGAAATTGTGATGAAAATAATTATGTTTTTTAAATAATAACTAATATATTATTTATTGAAATTAACATTTAATTATTTTAAATTTTTAGGTTAAATCCAGAGAAAAAACAAAGTAAATTGGATTTAAATTTATTTATTAAGAATACTTGTTTATGGCTAGTAATAATAATAGTATTATTATTTTAAAAAAATCCAAATTCTGTATTCTTAAAGTGTAGACCAACTTTATGGGAAGAGGATCCTCCGTGTCATTTATATCTCATTCCAACTCTACGGAGAAAAAATAGTAAAAACTTATTAAAACACTTCTACTGTTGACCAGTTAAAGTCAAACTCAAACACCGGTGACACGTTGCGTTAGGTCTATGGTACAAAGCCAACGGGCTTTCCGAGGCTGTAACGAGTAAGCTGTGAGCCAATTAAATGACAAAATCAAAGTTGGTTAGTTAGTGGAATATTTGTTACGTTTGTCGGATTATAGATTCTTTTCTTTGATTTTCTATTCCATATCATAATAAGTGAGGTCGCGGATTTAAATCGTTCTTATGTATACAGTTGTTTAAAATTTAAAGACAGAGTTTTATCTTCTGCAAGGGACCTATCTGATTCGAGTAGGGATTAATCTAGGTGTAAATGGTTTAAATTCTCTATAAAAATCAAATTCTCTGTAAAAATTAAATAAGAATAAATAAAGTTTTTTTTGGTGTATACATCTCAATTAAAGTAATTTGACGAACCAATATTGGTTGGGTCGGTCGTGCTGGGCCCGAACTCAATCATAACGATCCAGGGCCCGATCCGCCAATCTCACAAAGGTTGGTCTCATGCCTACCGGCTGTGCTAGGCCCAGGGTCAGGGCCAGATATATACAGCCTACTCGCAGACGAAAACCTCCCATGCAGAAGTAGAAGTCTATGTAAAGAGTTAAACATAGCGTCCATTCTATATATAAGGTATGATTTTATCACGAAAGAGGTACGTAATTATAACCCTAGTTTTTTCTGCTCACGGCGATCCCACCTTCACCAAAAGACTAACTTGAGCGTCGGAGGGGCTCATTGGGAAACAACTCCCGACGTGCCTTTCTTGTTTTGTAGGAACCTTCAAACTGGAGCTCTAGTGAGAAACAACCAACTCTATGGATCCAAACAGCAACGTGCAGTTCCGTCAGAATCAGGCTGAACCAAATATATTTTTAGAGAAATAAATATTCAAGAGTTAATATATATATAAAAGAATGACAATAAAATTGGTCGTGTTAAATTTCAAGTCGTACCTAACCGACTTCCAAGAATTAGAGGTGATAATGAGTCAAGTTAAACCTAGGTTTAACTTGAAATTTTACAATCTCGTTCAACCTAAATCTCGATTGAGGCCGAGATTTCTAACTTAAGCTTAAATTCAAATAAAGCTTCATTGAATATATTTTATAATTTTAAAAATATATAACATCATCGTTTATTTAAAAATTTCGAGCTTCGTTAAGTTGAGTTTGAGCAACTCAATTTTTTTTAAAAAACCCATAATCCGACTTGAAGTTTAGTCAATTTTATTTACACCTGCGAGTTCACATAAGGTTGATCGAGCAAACATTGTTATTTCTACCTAAGGCACGACTTAATTTTAGGCTAAAATTTAATCAAACTCGAGTTATGCGATTTGAGTATGTATTTAAATTCATTTTGAATTTTCAAAATAATATTATTTTAGTATGATTTTTAAATTTTTTTCTTCTAAAATATGTTATTTTAAACAATATACTAAGATAACATTATTTTAACAAAAATATTTAGACCGCTCAAACTGAGTTTTGGACTGCCCTTAATCTAACTTAAATATAACCTATTAATTTGGGACCCAATCAGATGGGACTAGTATTACTACCAACTCTATACAGCATAACTACCTACTTGAAATTGATGACTCTCACGTGCCCAAAAGTCTAACAAAGTCAATACCTTAGGATTGCTTATTTCACCTACCCTTATGGGGAATTTCAAATTTTGAAACAACACCCTCCCTCCCAGCAGTCACCCAAGCCCTAAAAGCAGTTGTTGTAGAATCATATCATTGCTCCTTTGAATTCAAACAGTCTATCGTGCGTGCCTCTCTGGCTTCTTATATTCTATGCATCCCATTCCAACATTATTTTCTAATAATGATACAAATGTTTTAAGTGAATTTACTAAATTTATTTTTTAAAATGAGTCAAAAACGCTTTTTAATATTAGAAATGCAAAAAACCCTTTATTAGCTTTATATTACATTATTTCAATATAACTGACTAGGGAATTAAATTAATTAGTTGGAAAATTTTATGACACGTTTAATAACCGGTCATGCAAAAATAATTACAAAAATACATAAAAATTTCATTAAATGTGGAGTCAGCCTTATCCCTAACTAAAATAATTAATAAAATTATTTTTTGAGTTTTTTAATATCGTGCAATAATTTTTAAAAAAAGTTAACACAATAAAAACGTGTTTGGTTCACTTGAAAGAATAATAATAAAAATTATAATGAATATAGTAAAAAATGAAAAGAGATATAAAAATATTGCTTATCTAATCATAATATATTATTAATTATTAATTATTTTTATTAATTATTTTTATTTTCTCATGTTAACTAATTTAATACAGAATTTACATAAACACATGACTGAGATGAAATAAAATTGAGGTAGTACAAATTACAGGAGAAAAGGGATTTGAAGAGAACCTAACACTCCTTGAAGACATTGTTTTGTACATTCTCAGTACTTTAGCCACATACTTTGACGAGAGAAAAAGGGCAACTAATCAACCAGATATGGTAACGGTAAATTTCTTCCCTTTTTTTTGAATAATTTAAAGTTGCATATCATGCTGTCTATGAAGCTATTAATTGAAGTTTTAAATAAAAGTTACAGAGAAAAAGAAAAAGGAGGAAAAAAAAGGTGGGGTAGAGAGAAAAATGATGATTCTTGAAGTGGATTATCAAATAGATTATTTGATATGACAAAAAGTGTTTATCATATCACGTGATTAGACCTTAGTGATCAAGCACTTTGTTTTTCCAAAAGATGGGATTTAAAGGATAATAGATAGCGGGCATGTGCACGAATTAGTTGATTGCAATAATAGTTAGCTAATTTTATTGGTTGTATACGATAATTGATTATATTAATTGGTTTAATTAATGAATTATATTAGTTATTTATTAAAAATATTTAGTAAAATTAGCTGTTTAATATTAACTATTTATTTATAAAATGACTTACGAAAATATAACTTAAAAAAATAAAATATTATATATTTTAATATTTTATTGAATATTTCTATAAGAATTTAGATTTTAGAGAAACTATGTTCATTTGTACTTTTTCATCATTTATGAAAATTTTATGTAACTCTGTCTATTTTAATTTTCATTTAAAGTCAATATTTTATTTCTAATGTATGACTGTATAAAACAATTATATAAACAAATATTATTCTTAAAACATAAGTATCTAAGAACATTAATTAAATGGTACAATTGCTTTTGGTAGTAATAATTTTGGCTAATTGATGAAAACATTCCTATATAAGAACGTTTTTATTTTTGACTGTTTTTTTTAAATCAGTCATCGAATCTGCTACTTTATAAATAACTTTCGTAGCTGTTTAAAGAGTCAAACAATTGAAGACAACCAATCAGTTAACTACCAAATGAGGCCATTTTATTCTTATTAATCAGTTTCTATTGTGTTTTATTTAAATTTATCCACACATTTATGTATAATCCACATAAATGAGTTGACAAAATTAAATAACGTACAGTTGAAACACCGTAATAAGAATAGGATACTCCTAACCAGTTTAAAGTGATAAAAAAAAGGGCTTGATTAGATTTTAGATTGGGATTACATTTAAGGAAGAGGGGGAATATGGCCACATATATTATTTTATATATTTAATGAATCGATTTGAGTATAATCATATTAAATTCTAGCTAATTTTAAATTTTAAAATTAACACATTAAATCAGGTACTTCGAATTTTTGAATGAAATTGAGTTTAAACCTTTTATCTAAATTTTATTAAGCTAAAAATTGAATTTAATAAAATTTTTAAGGTTATATTTGAGATTTACAAAATTAATGTATTTCAATGGTATAAGTAATTGTGTTTTGTTATAGTGAAAATCATAATTAAAAGAATATAAAAATTACATAATTTGTAAATATTAAGTTTCATATTTATAAACACCAATTGTGAATGCTAATTATGGGGAAGTATAAAGTTTATGATGACCTTTTTCTCAAAAATCTTTTGGGCCGATATTTAACTTGGGTCATATTATGAATGGAAGATGAATCTGCTACTTACTCGCTGAGTGGCCCTGTGAAGTTTCTTAATTCAGGCAATAACTTATTCAAACACAAGCTTCGACTTTAGATATATTTAGGTCGTGATAAGGGTAATACTTATTACTTAAGCTATCAAATAATCTTTTGTATAGCAGAAAAATTTTATAACACGTAACATTTTTAAAGAGGATAATTGCCTGACAACGAAGACGAGTTAGAATTAAGGCCTGTTTGGATGATAGCTTTTGAGTCAAAAATCAGCCAATAGGAGATTATTTGTTTGACATAGTCAAATAATTGATATATTTGTTTGGTTATCTGCTGGTTGGTTGGTTTATTCAACTCAACCGGCTGATTCTTAACAAGTTCCATATCGTCAGCATTTTGCCTTTGCCTTTTTGATAATAACAATTATGCCCTATTATCAGACCTGGCCTTGGGTAAGGGTAGATAGGGCACCTGTCCAAGGCCAGCTTCATGAAAGATAAAATAGACAATAAAAGGAGCTTTATTTTATTTCATTTTGTTATTTATAAAAATCTTGATCTTCATAAAGAGCAATAAAAAGGCTCATATTTTACTTCTTTTGTTATTTATAAGAGTCCACTCTTAATTATTATAAAGAAAGAAAAAAGATAAAATAAAAACTTATTTTATTTATCTAGGGTTTATAAAACGTCACCAACTCTACATATTACTTTTGACTGTTTTATGACGCAAACTTACATCAAAAGGTAAGGAAATTTTTGTCATGCTTGAATTGTTTGTAATGAATATAAAGACGCGTGAAAGGCTCAAAAGGAAACAACACATTATCCAAATTAAGAATTAGTCCTAGTGAATCAAAATAAGTATTTAGAAACAATAATCCCATAATAAGATTATGAAATAACCTAACTTAAAATTAAATGAATAAAATTTTAAATTTTCTATTATTAACTATAATATAATATTTTTATGTAGGAATACCTTAACCAAGACAAGGTTTAATGTAGCATAATAACATGGCAAAATATTTAAGTAGATATAGGTATTTATGTTCTTATAAGCTTTTTAAATTCACGTCTTCATAAGTCATTTCATACATAAACAACTAATACTAAACAACTAATTTTATCAAACATTTTTAATAAACAACTGTTGCTATCTTCTGGTCAAATTAACTATCAACTAACTGTTAATAGAATCAGCTAATAGCTAATATAACCAGCTGATTACCAAATAAGATCTAAGTCATATTTTCCTTTAAGTTTAGGGTCAAATTCTAATCTTAACTTTTTTTTAATCTCAAGTCGGATTCAATGTTTATATTTCACGGTTCAATCTCAACTTAAAACTAGAACATTTTTCTCGCACAAAATGACAATATGACAAAACAATATTGTCTTGTAGATTAATAAATAGTTATACTCGAATCAGTCAAAACTTGATTGAGATAAAAACCTAATTAAAATCATATTCGAATTAAATATTTTGATAAATTGAATTCAAGTTTAGACTGAATATTTTAAATTGGATTGGGGTTTAAAATAAGTTTAAAAAAAAAAAGCTGAACCAAACTCAAACTATCCAACTTGAATAGTTGCCATAAAGTGACTAAGCCCAGAACTATTTAGCACCGAGTGGGTTGTTGAGACAAATTTATTATTTTAAGAGTTAAAAGTACCATGTGTCGGTCTATGATTCTACGATTGCATGATACGCGTGCTCTCTCCAATAACATTGCTGAAAGAACAAAGCAAACACAAAAAGTGACTCATTGATAATGCACCAATAGGAGAGCTACTCCTAAAATTCAATATGATTACGAAATGATTAACCTTTCAATTTCATATACAAAACGCTATAACACACATACATTAGAAACTCTTTTTTGGGTTTCTCTAGATAGATCTCACTTTCTAGTCAGCAAACTCATGCCACCGTATACACTTTAAAGGCACCCAAACCCAAAGGACATGTGGAGATACTTATGGAGTACTCATCAGAAGAAGGATTGTGTTTTCTTAAAACACAAAGAAACCCCACGAGTGTGTGTGTATGTGTGTTTTTTTCCATTAACAGAAGTGAATGAAACTTGAGTCACAAGGGAAGGTCACAGAGAGGAAAAGAAAATGAAATGAATGTAGTTTTATGGCTGAAAGTGTATGAAGCACTACTGATTGGTGGGGATTACTTCTTCTCCAACAAGGGAGAAAAGAGTTAGACAATGACTCTACACCAATATCAGACTATGAAAATTTCTGCATGATTGAAATGCAAGGTAATGTGACGATTAAAATATGGTTCTTTAGCCTGCACAATCACCTTAAAAGTTTCACACCAACTGTCTAAGCAAAACCGTAGTTTCTTTGTCTTGTCCCTCCCAGTTTCTCCTATCCACACATGAGCAACACCCTCTTCTGCAAATGGGGTGGCTGCAATCCCTCTTCTCTCCTTTGAAGAAGCTATGGTTTCGTCTGCATTCAACCCCAAGGAAGAGTATGTTTTCATCTACTCTTCACCCATTTCTGCATTTTCAGAGTATATTATGTTCTCTGTCAATTGTGAATCTTTCTTCCGAGTTCTACTCTTAATTCTTCTAAATTATGTTGGATGAGTAAGATTTGATTCACAATTACTGCTGTTACGATACTTAACTACTGTTTGCTTTCTCTTCTGTTCTATCAGGGAGAGGGATATACATTCTGTATGATGATGTCAAGTCCTGTCCTTACGAAGATGTGCATGTGCTATGGTCAATACTAGTGGAGTCACATTCACCTTCCTTGCCATCGAAACAATGAAGGGTCCAAAAAGTTGCAGATAGTTCACAGAACTGGGAGGAATCCAGTCATGTACATAATATATTTATGATGTTTTATACTCTTGTTGAAGGGTTTTTGGTTTCTTGGTTTGCTTCTTCAGTTTCTTGTCGTTGAGTTTTAATATCATATTAGAAAACCACTTGTTTTACACTTAAAGTTTTACTTAGGATTCTATCTTTCAGTTTCTCTCCATACAGATATGGCTTCCACGGGAAACTTGCTACCTTTACTCCAAAAATGGAGACGTGTTTATTATTAATGATACAGAAAATAAGAAGTATTGGATAAAGGGTAGTTGTATTGCTCGTGTAGTTGGCTTCCTATAGTTGGTTTGTCAGTTTCAGCATTTGGAGGATTCTTGCTTTCACATCCACCAGAAGTAGACTTAAGAAAACTACTGAATTGATGGCACAACCCTCACGATTTAAAAAGTCTTGCACAAGTTTTCTGGTGGCCAATCTCTATACCAAGTAGCCTATTAACTCTGTTCTCCAATTCCACAAGACTTCCATTCCACGGCCTCGGTATTGGAAAACTCCATGGAAGTGTATTTGGTCTGTTTAAGTTAGCTTTTTTGAGAACACTTACATGCCTATATTGTATCAAGACCAATGATTCCTTTAACTTGTATAGGCGTTTTGTAGCGATGATGGCAAATTGAAAGCCAAAAATGCATTCAAAACGAATAAATTCAAGTGGGAGCCCCCCATCTTCAGTAGGCGAAGAGCTTCGAGTCATTCAAGTTCGATACATGAATTGAGTTATTATACTTAAACTATAAAATTTTTACTGATATATCATAACAAGGAGTAGATTATTCCCCTCGGATTCTCTGTTGTCCTCTGTCCCTTTTACTCTGTCCCAACTCTACTCCACTTCATCTCAGCTATATATTTATGTAGATCATATTTATTAATATATCGTAACAAGAAGTAGATTTTTCTCTCAAATCCTCTGTTCTTTGTCTCCTTTATCTTGTCCCAAATTTACTTTATTTTATCTTAGTCATATATTTATGTAGATCTCACATAAATATATGGTTCAGATGAAGTGGAGCAAAGATGAAACAAAGTAAAAAGGAAAAAGGATCATTTCCCGTAAATTATTAACCTTGCTAGGATAGTCAATACGTAGATTGAAAAGAAAGGAAGTTGGGTGTTGGCTGGACCATTAGCCATATCAAAGTACCAATACTACACTTCATTTTTAGTAACTTCTACCAAATGCACAAGTTATCATCCAATTGGCCGTTAAATTCACACTGCCCGCTTGAATTTTGTCGTAAAACCACTAATTAAAAAACTTAATTGATTCAACAGATCAAAAGTAGAAATCTTGAAATCTAATTTTTTCGATTAAGTTTTTAACTTTTCAGTTACATTTATGCTAATAATCCTTGTTGTTAAAAAAAAAAGATAAATTAGACTCGTGGTTTGGTCAACCTTAACCATGAAATTTTGGGCTGATTAAATGTTGAATTGGGCTTAAACTCTAGGCCATTGCCAACACAATTCTTTGGATATTTCATCAAAATATTAAGTCTAATTTTATAACTCACAAGGGAGACGTAACTAGGATATGTTTTCTAATCTTTCTTAACAAAAATTGTTATATATGCATTTAATCCATTATTATCTTTAATTAAAAATTGTAATAATTATCAATTTAAAATTTCATTATACGGACCAAAAAGTGAAAAAGAAACAAAATGTGTTTAATATTAAAATTTTTAATATAGGCATATTGTAAAGTCTACTAATAATAACTTGGCTTGAGTCAATTATTGTCAAAATGATTAGATCTAGTCATTTAAATAGTTGACTCTTATTATTTATAAATCTTTTAGTTATTTTATATTTTAGTCAATATAAGATGATCTAACATTTTTCCTCAAGTACAACTGGAACTGGACATTTAGTAGTCACTTAAAATAAATATAGTAGCAGTAATCAAACTAACCATTGAGACTAGACATCTAGACGGATAATCTAAAAATTAATAATCCAAGTTACACCTGCTATAATATCATAGTAGAATTTTTAATATAGCAAAATTTAAAGTCCACTAATAATAATTAGACTTAGGTTAACTATTATCAAAATGACTAGAACTAATTATTTGAATATTTAGCCCTTATCACTTATAAATCCTTTAGCAATTTAATATTTAGTCAATGGTACTCTAAGATTTAATATACGTGTCAAATTGTCAATTGAAATATATATATACAATACAAGTGATGGCAATTAAAAGTATCTTTTATTTTAAAAAAATAAAAAATATCTTCTGTATGTGCCCTCTCAAGCACGTTACGATGCTCTTAAACTATATTTTGACATTTAATCCACGTGTTGGTATTCCTGGAAGACAGATAACGTTAGTCAAAAGAATGAATCACACATAATAAAATTTTATATTAATATGGCATTACAAATAATTATATTTTATATTAATTAAATATAGGAGAGTAAATATTTTGTGTTATTTTTAGTTCCCTTTTATAACATATTTATAATATAATGAATATTATTTAAACAACCAATAATAAAATAGTAAAAATGTTAAATTTGTCAATTTTAATTCAGTTTATCTTAATAATTAGATTTATTAATTAATTGAGAATTTTTATAAATTAACTAATTTTCATAAATTAGTGTAAACAGGATGATTTTTATTTAATGATTTTTTAATTAAAATTTAATTATCAAACAATAATAATCTCATTCTTTGCTTTTGTTTCAAATTTTTTAAATTTTGTTTAAATTTTATTATATATCTAATTTATAATGTATTTTTTTGTTGTCCACGAGGTATCGTAGGAAGGTCTCAACTATGAGAAGACACCTTTAAACTATTCACACGTAGACTATTTCCTGCTCGAGTTGGGTAAGTCGCTTACGAGAGGCAGAGTTCTGGCCCAAAGTTTTAAACGACTGCATACATAAAGAAGATTTGAACCCACAACTTCACTTAAGTCAGGAGAGCGCCTTACCAACTCACCGAAGTTAATTTATAATGTACTTTAAATCTTGGTTTAAAATTTTAAAATACCTAATTAACATTAGCATAGAAAGTATTGCCACATTGGCCAAACAATATAACTAACAGAAGCAAATAAGGCATCATGGGGTGCCCACCAATGTAGGACAGATCAAGTAGAAAAGCAACTTCTCATGAAGCCAAACTTTCAATCTTTTTGCGATTTCTGGGTAATGAGAAACTTGGTTGGTCCATGTTTAAGAGCAACGAAGAGTGGGCAGGCGTGTCCAGTCTTTGGTTTTTACAGCTCGTGAACAAAGACTAGAGAGAGTGGTTTGAGATGACTGAAAAGGAGAGGATGTTTTGTCAGGTTGTGATGTTAAGTGGGCAACCTTGTGATATCCTTTTTTCCCTCGTCTCTTGTCAGAGTAGTTGCCAATTCACCTTTCTTTGTCCTTTCGATGGAGTCACCGAGGCAGAATATTAATATAACACCAACTCTTTTCTCTTTTTCTTCCTCTCTTCACGCACCTCTTATTTGTATTTGTATTAAGAGTAACAAGAACATCTAAACATTGTTGCTAGATAGCAGCAGGAAGGAATGAATGGCCTGCCAACCCTCGAAGATTACTCTGAGTTTGTTGAAGTTGATCCTACTGGAAGATACGGAAGGGTGGGTATTGCATAAAGATGCTCTCATTTTTTACTTGTTTTTGGTTTTTACACATCTGTTTCCCAATCTGTGTTCTAAGAAATATATGCAAACTTGGTTTTTTTTCTGCAGTACAATGAAGTTCTGGGCAAAGGAGCTTCAAAGACGGTGTATGGCCTCCTTATCCCTTATCATTTCTTGCATAGACTTGTCAAAAGTTTTCTTCTTAATCTCTTCTTGTTGTTTTTGCTATCGAAAATTGTTGTTGCTGCAGTTATAGAGCCTTTGACGAGTACGACGGGATTGAGGTAGCTTGGAATCAGGTAAAGCTCTACGATTTCTTGCAGAGTCCTGAAGAACTTGAGAGGCTTTCCTGTGAAATTCACCTGCTCAAAACCTTAAAGCATGAAAACATCATGAAGTTCTACACTTCCTGGGTTGATACAGCCAACAGGAATATTAACTTTGTCACCGAGATGTTCACCTCTGGTACTCTAAGACAGTAAGCATTATTACTAGTTCTAAACTCCTGTTCTTTTATTTCCTCAGTTTTCTAGTTTTCTGATCTGGGTAATTCAAAATTTTGAAGCCAATGGGTTTGTTGATACACAGGTATAGGCTAAAACACAGGAGAGTGAATATTAGAGCCGTGAAACATTGGTGTAGGCAGATTTTGAAAGGGCTTGTATATCTCCATGGTCATGACCCCCCTATAATTCACAGAGATCTGAAGTGTGATAATATTTTCATTAATGGCAATCAAGGAGAAGTTAAAATTGGTGATCTTGGCCTGGCTGCAATCCTTAAGAAATCCCACGCTGCTCGCTGTGTCGGTAAGCTCGGACTTTTTCAGAAACTTTCTGTGTCTGGTTTCATTCTTTGACAGTTGACGCACGCTCAATCATTCACTAGTTAGTTTTTAAGTCCCTCTTGTTTTGCTTTCCAGGAACACCAGAATTTATGGCTCCAGAGGTGTATAATGAGGAATATAATGAACTGGTTGACATTTATTCGTTTGGAATGTGTGTATTAGAGATGGTTACCTTCGAATACCCGTACAGTGAATGCAACCACGCTGCTCAGATATACAAGAAAGTTGTCTCCGTAAGCATTTCAAACCCTTCTTTCATCTTTAGATTAAGTTTTGTCTCCGTTTTCTATTGTGAACTTTTCATGTAGGGGAAAAGACCCGATGCTTTGTATAAAGTGGAGGACCCTGAAGTGCAGCAATTTGTGGAGAAGTGTCTAGCTACTGTATGCAATAGGCTGTCTGCTAGAGAGCTTCTGAACGACCCCTTCCTCCAAACTGACGACTATGGTTTCATCAACTTTTCTAGTTATGATCTTCAGAATGAAAGGGATTATTACCATCCTGATGAACATTACACAAGTGAGATCGATCTCTTCTCATGTCAAGGGGATGAACATTTGATGAATGTTGACATTGCAATAAAAGGTAGAAGGAAAGATGATGACGTCTTCTTAAGGCTCAGGATTGCGGATGAAGAAGGCAAGTTAAAAAACAAAATTCTAACTTTGCATATCCATTCTTGTCCTTAAGTAGGTATTGAATTGGAAGAGCATTGTTCATTCCTCTACGCAGGCCGCATTCGGAACATTTACTTCCCTTTTGATGTGGAGGCCGACACTGCACTGAGTGTTGCGAATGAAATGGTTGCAGAGCTTGACATTCATGACCAAGATGTTTTGAAGATAGCAGAAATGATAGATGGTGAGATTGCTACCTTGGTACCAGAATGGAAGAGGGGAATCCTTGGCCTTGCAGAGGAAAGTTTCCAATGTCCACATGGTTACCTACTGGATCATTTATCTTCGAATGGTTCAAACTTCAGAAACCTGCAAGTTCTTCAGTGTTCTGAAAATGGATGCGCTGCTATTCATGGTCGATTCGAGGAGGTAACGTACCAAGTTGGAGGGCCACAGCGATGTATTGATGCAGAGAATGCACCGATTTCATCTGAGCAATTCAATGATGCGAGTTACACTGATATATGGGCTCAGCGAGAAGCACCAGAGTCAAGTTCACATCACACAAGAGAGATCTTCTGTGTTGCAGAACATGACAGGAAGAATCAGTCTACCATTGAAGAAGGAAACAACGTCATAAAAAATATGAACAATCCTGGTGAATCCAATGAAAGAAACTCCGCCTCATCAGATCATTCAGGATCCAGTACTCTACATGAAGATTATGAGAACGAAATTCGGCAAGAACTCAGATGGCTTAAGGCAAAGTATCAGATACAGTTACAGGAGCTTAGACACCAACAACTGGGAGTCAAACTTAGATACTTGAGCTTGAATCCCAAGTCTGATAAAAGAGAGAAGAAGAGACTCAATCTTGCTGCTCTCGCTCCGAACTTGCCAAGAGCAACGAGGGAAAGAAATGGAGATTTCTTTCATTCTGGAAAGCATTCCAATTTACATTTCTCTGCACAAGTTGATAAGAGACACAGCAAATTTGCGAACCAGATGCTACAAAGCTATGAGGCATACAGTCGAGAGCATATTGCCACAGCCAAGACCTTCTACGCAGGAGCTGTGCTTCCGCATTCTCTTAGCAGAGCAACTTCCCTTCCACTTGATGCCTTAGACGTGTAAACTTTGAACGGTTTCGGCCTGAGTCCATGTTATTGGCATAATGTTAATGCTGATAGGATAAAAGAAGTCATGAAAGGTTAGCTTTTCAAGCAGATATGTAGAACTTGTCCTTTTAGAGCTTGTATCGTCAACTTCGGGAGTGTAAATTACCATCTAACATGGTAAGTGAGGGCTTTCCTCAGACTCCTCCAATGACTGAATCTCTTATAAAAGGGATTACATAAAGGGATGGGCTTACTTGCTCCAAAACGTAACGAGTCAAATCAAATTTCACATATAATATTTGTGATACATATAAATTTATTATTTAATAAATTAAAAATATAAAAATATACAAAAAATATTCATTTATTTTTAACTTTAAAATTTTCACACTTAAAAATCTTAATTAAATTTGAACTCTAACTTTATGATTTTAAAATTTGAACAATTCATTTTGATCTCTTTTATATATATATATATATACAAGGAAAGAAATACGGTACATATTATATCATGAGTCTAGGGCGACAAACTCCCAATATGTCCTCTATCAGGATTTACAGGTACCTTGTGAGTGATAACAAAAGTAGTGATTCCGGTCTCAAATTGCTCTGCATAATTAACGAGTCAATCTTACATTGATTGCTTTCTCTGTAAATATGTCGGGATAAGATTACCTAATTTCGAGTGAACAATGTACATTGAATTTAGGGTTCACGGTATAAAGTTCACATGTGGAGATGGGAGGAGACTTAATGAGCCATGCACTTGGGGGTGTGACGCAGAGAGGTTCTTGCACGCATTCCCTTTTTCCTTCCTTTATCCACAACTATAATCTGGAATTGGATGCTTTTGTAATTATTTTTTATACCTAAACTTCAAAAACCTTTTTTTTAATAATATTAAAAATTAAAGAAACTATAAAATGCAAACAATTCTTAAAGTATGTTTTATTATACTTTTGTAAGCTCTATTTCGAAAGTAAGTATTAGAAAAATTGCTCATTTATGACCATAAGATTGCTTTATAGTTACAAATTTAAATCAAAGAAACAGTTTTTTTTGTAAAAATATAATTAAAAAGTTACATAAATTACTACTATTTTCAAATCTCTGCAAAACATGTATCCTTCTTCGCTAGCTTACTTTGTTGATTTAGATTACATTGATATATAAAGATATCTCATTGTTTAAATCTATGTATTTTCTTTTCATTCAAAGATAATTTTTAATGTTTTTGAAATTAATTTTTTGGATAAAATAAAAAATCTTTATTCTTTTTAACAAGTTCAATAAAAATTATTATTTTATATACATTTTAATTAAGATATAAATTAAGATAAATAGACAAGGGGATAATTTATTAAAATTTATGTCAAAATAAAAATTTTCTTATGATATTACTCCGATATAGTTTGCAAGAATTTTAAAATATGAGAGAAAATTATAAGAAACATGAAATATTTATATTGATGAAAATTTCGATTAATTATTAGTGATGTTACTATTGTTTTTTAAAATATTTAATATTTAATATATAAATAGTATGAATTTATAATAAATATATTTTTGCTGTCTACTATAATTTTTTAATTATATAATATTTGTATATTTAATAATTAAAAATATATATTTTATATTATTCAAATCAATTTGGTTTGTACTCAAAAAAATCAAATTGGTAGCAGTTTAAAAAATAAATTAAAAATAACTCAATATTAACATATAAAAGTTGTATTGAAGTAAAATAAAATATAAAAATATAATTAAAATAAAAAATCATGTTAATTTTAAAATATTATGTTTTAAAAACTTTGAGGATGAAGCTAAAACTCCTAATTAATAAGCGAAAATGAAGATATTAGATATTAATTCAGGCCTTGGCTGGCCCGGCTCGGCCCGACCGAAACTTGGACATAGGGAAGGGTCATCTTACTCCAGACTGGAGCACGACATTCTCCACAGCCAAACACCCCCCCAATTTATCATCCCGTTCCACAAAACCCTAAAAATACCCGGGTATTTCACTTGTATGTCTAAAACGCAGCCTCACTCTATTCCAATCGGCGGCTAGTGGAAATCAGCGATATACTGTCAATCTCAAGTAATACTTATAGATCATATGAGTTCTAATTCCATTAAATTAGGCATTTGAGAAAATAGTAATCCTTGAGTTTGTACCATTGTGTTCGAGCAGTAACCATGGCGGACAAGGCTGTGACGATCAGGACGAGGAAGTTCATGACTAACAGGCTTCTCTCAAGGAAACAATTTGTGGGTTCTTCTCATTCTTTTAGTCTTCTGTTTTTCTTTGTATTATTTTTCACGTGGTCATTGCAGATTGTCTATGATTGTGTTCCTGGAGAATGCTCGGGGAAAATTATCAGTTATGGGAGGGGGAAAAAGTGGGACTTTGGTAGCTTTTTTAACGGAACTCTTTTTTTTTTTTTTTTGTGAGGCAGATTATTGACGTGCTCCATCCAGGGCGTGCCAATGTCGCGAAGGTATTATTTCTCTGTCTGTTTGTGTTTTTGTTTGTTTATGTTTTATTTGATTATACTGTTCACCACACAATACTGGCTTGTTTATGAAGGCTGAGCTAAAGGAGAAGCTTGCAAACTTGTATGACGTGAAGGACCCTAACTCCATTTTTGTGTTCAAGTTCCGCACTCATTTTGGAGGTGGGAAATCAACTGGCTTTGGTCTGATTTACGACTCTGTGGATAGCGCAAAGAAGTATGAGCCAAAGTACAGGCTCATTCGGGTACTTTATTGCTACTTCTCCTTACAGTGTTGCTTTTGTGCATGAAATATACGCGTTTATGCCTTTGTACGCGGTCTTCTTTCATGGTTTTAGGCTTACAATTAATTGGAAATTAGTGTTTATCCCCTTTGCTGCTAGATTCTAGATGTTTAGATAAGGCTGCTTAAGCTGTACTGGACAGTACCTGAGATTAACAAGAGCAAGGCTGGTATCCTTGTTTTGTTTATGTTAGTGTGGATGTTGCTATTGATGTTTTTTTATGAGTTGCATGCACGGGCTAGAGGATCTGGATCTTACATTTATTAGTTTGTTCATATGGTATTCATCCATATCTTGAGAACGTTAGGATAACTTACTGAGGTCGGTTCTTCAATAGAAAACCTTGTGTACTAGGATGCGGGGAAAGAGTATCTCATAAAGATGTCCTTTTTTGTCATAGGTCTTTATTTAATTTAAACATTTAATATGTAGTACTTTCTTTTTAATTATTGAGCCTAAATATTTTTTTATTTAGCGTAAACTTTTTTTTAAATGACATGTTTTATTTATTTATCTTTTGACTTATTTGTGTATTTATTTTATTTTTATTTTTATTTTTTACCCTGTTCTATATTTATTATATTATTAATTTTATTTCCTATTTTATATTTTTATTTGTACATATTTATTTATTTTATTTTTATCATTACTTTTATTTATTTTATATTTTAAAATATTTTATTATATATTATATATTTATTATTTTATTATCTTCTTATTATAGTATTTACTTTTTTCCCGTGGATCTATCAGAAACAACCTCTCTATTAGTTAAAGAAAAGGTTGTGTATTTTTGGACCTTTCTAGACCCCGCATCTCAATTGGACTTTAATTGAAATGCTTTTATTGTTGCTTTTATATCTTGAGAATGTCGGGATATTTTATTTTTTCACAAGTGTTTGCATGATCTTGTGGATTACGGTTGCTTAGTGGATTATGTTTTACAAGGGGGTTATGATTATATGTTCTTATAGTGCTTTGATTGGGCTTTTCTGTCTCCTGATGTGGGTGATGGCATGAAATAATGTAGCAGGGTTGGTGAGCTTCGGTTAGATTTTGGAAAACCTTAGGACAAATTGCTTTGGGATATTCTCGTTAATACATTTTTGTTTTGGTTTGGGGAAGTGGATTACTAGTTTACTATTTCTAACACTGTCATTAGTCTTGATGCTATTCAATTTGGTAATGGGGATATACTTATGTTTTTGTGATGGTATGAGTAGTTTTTCCAATATGTATAAGACTTTCTTTTATCTGCTTTGCATTGTTTATTAATTCTAAAAACATGCATTTTAATAGTGGTTTAGGTACCATCTACTTGTCTTTCAAATCGTTTTATCGGAGTGTATATAGTTAGTGTCCAAAACTTGGATATTTCTTATCTCTTTCCAAGGTAGATAATAGTGATTTAAGATCAACAATCCATGGCTCTTTTACTGTGGGTACCATACACTCCATACAGAGGAAGTGGATGACACTTCTTTGATATGGGTTCATTGCTTGTATTTTTAGGGGGGAAAATACATTTGTTTCCTTTTGACTATTCAGCACCTTAGGTTTTTGATGTTTGCTAACTGCTTATGACTATGGTGTTATATGCATTTTTTTTCCTCATAACTGTAGCTTGCATCGATGCACCTCTTTGTCTGTATCATAACATTTTGCTCATATGCATCAATGTGTTTGACCAATAAGCTGAATTGGTGCTTATTTTTATTTATAGAATGGCCTAGACACCAAGGTAGAGAAGTCAAGAAAGCAGATGAAGGAAAGGAAAAACAGAGCCAAGAAGATTCGTGGCGTGAAAAAGGTAACAGAGCCCATTTCTTTTTCTTCAAATATGCAATTCCATTCTTGTTGGTATGAATCTCCCTATCTGTATCCAACAAATTTGGTTGTCAATGTGCAGACCAAGGCTGGAGATGCTGCCAAGGGAGGGAAGAAGAAGTGAGATCTAAAGGGCAGCCATTTAATCTCTTGCAGTAGTACTATTAGAGTGTGTTGCTGTCTTTTCTTTAAATCGTTTGACAGCAAAGTCTTTTCAGGGATTATAATCTTTAGCCTGCCTTGTTATGTTTGGAATCTTTTAGCAGTTGAGTTTTAACATGCGAGGAACAATCATAGTAATTGCAGATTTTGTTTCTGGTATTAACTATTGTGATACTGAAGTTAAACATTCATCTTCTTTTCTTCAACATGTTCATTATTACCTTTCCATGTTTGAGAATAAGATTCCTCTTCGTGGTCTCGCCGAGAGAAAATGAGCAAAATAAAATTTTTGTAAGGACCTAGACAGATGTTAGCTGTACTTGGTATTGTCTGCTCTACCAGAAAGTGCTGAATCACGTGACTGGTGCCTCACTGGGTTGATAGCTACTGGAGCTTCTGAACATTGTGCCTGTATTAAAAGGTTTATCTGAAGACATGGATTGATGTCAGCATGTAACATGTTAAGCGACCTCATTCTACCAAATTTAAGATCATATATAAATTTAAAATATTTTACATATAATTATTAGTAAATTGAAAATTTTATGTATAATTTATGAAATGAATATAAATGTTTAGTTATATTTAAAAATTCAATTGAGTTTGTACTTAAATATTAAAAATTTTGAATTTAAATTGGGTATAAAATCTAAGTATTACCTATTTTTAAGTTGATGCAATTTATTAATGGAATTACTTCCTTTCAAATGAAAAACATCTTTGACAAATATGAAAGTTGTGCAAGGTATCTCCCGTGCTTAAGGCAAACAAAAGGAGGTAGCATTCAATTATGACGATGATATTACTATTTTCTAACATGAAATGCTTAATGATTTATACAAGGAAAAGAAAAATCATATGATTAATTTAAGGATAAAAGATATAAACATCGTTAAAATTCTTGAATTTTTTTTTAAAAAGAAACTCATCTCTGAAATATCAATTAAAAAATAATGAAGTACACAAAATAAAAATAACAAATTAAATGTCACTAATATAATAAGTTAAATAAACTCCACTTTTAAATTATGTTTGAAATAATTAAATATGATTTAAATTAATAATTTAAAATAATTATAACAAATTATTAATTTGAGTCATATGTAATTAATTCGGTTCTATTTTAATAGCCAAGTTAAATCGTTATATAAATAGTATTTGATTAGTCCACATTTAATATTTATGTATTTTGTCGTTATTTTTTTATTCGAATTTAAAGAAAAAGATTTTTTTTTAAAATTGAAAAATTAGAAAGATTTTTTCAAAAATTTTAAAATTTTAAAAAAAGATTTCTTAAGAAATTTTGTTTTTTTACCCTTAATTTAATTGAAAAAAACAAGAAAGTTAGTTGCAACAGGTAATTCCATGGGAAAAAAAAAGAAAAAAGAAAGAAAGCAACCTAGTATTTACTAAACCGGTTTGACCTCGTTGCAGGGAACAGAACCCCGCCAACAGTCGTCACCCGAAACTCTTCCTACGATACTGTCGTATCCATCCCTTCACTCGCCACTTACCGCAATTAAACTTCACGCTCCGTCGTTAATCCCCAACAGTGCATCGTCAAAACCATGGGATGCCACGTAAGAGATGACCCACTTTGTTGATGGGTCCTAGTCCACGTGGAAAGATCACAACGGTGACGTTTCGATCTTCAAGAACCAGATTCGGAGGGAAAAAATTAAAAAGAAAAAAAGGTAAAGGGGCATGAAAAAAAAAAGAAAAAAAAAGAAATTGTTACAGAGAAGGAGAGTCCTAATGGCTCATTGGAAGCTATTTTAATACAAGTACTTGTACTCTCTCTCTCTTTCTCCATCTGTCTCGCTCCTCTTCTCTCTGAATCTTTCTCTCTCTTTCACCGCCTTTCTGTATCTTGCTTTCTTTCACCGGGAAGTTGCGTCACCAATCGGCGTCGGAGGGACTTTAATTCGATGTGAGCGGAAGGCAGCAAGGTATCCTCGTGTGACTTCTTGGTGCATGTGGGGCATTTATGTGATAATAGCTTTAGATCTAGTGGGTTTTGATGTGATGGGTTTGGTTTTGCGATAGATTTGAGGCTTTGGGATTGTGTTGTATTGGTTTTCTTGCTCAATTGTGGGATGAGTTTGGAAAATTAGGGTTTTGGGTGTTGAGTTTTGGTTGGATATGGAAGACGGGAGGAGATCTGGGGAGGCATCAGGGTTTGTTGTGAAGAATAAGAACTCCTCTGGTTGTCTGATTGTGAGAAAGAAGGGCGGCGGTAATGTTGTTGGGTCTTCAGGTGGACGTAAGGTTTTTGAGGGGAAGAAGGAGAAGAAGCGAGCTAGAATGGATTTTAGTGATTCGGGGTCGAGCGATGAACTATTGATGCCGCCTAGGAGAAGCCTGGGGTCGGAGACAATAAGGGTCTGTAATGGGTTGAATGATTATAAGCGTGGCATTGAAGAAAGTGGTGTTGGTCGGAAGAGGAACAAAGGGGGTGTTTTGAGACGAAATGAGGGTGGTTTCATTGGGAGGAATGGGGAGGATTTGAGTGAGAGAAAGAGGAACAGGTTGGATGTGTTTGACTTTAATGAATATGAAGCGGGTGATGGGGAGATGGTGAGGAGGAAACGGTTTGATGGAGGGAGTTTGGAGAAAGGGATGTTTTTTGGGAATATGATGATGGGAAGAAATAGCATTGGGGAGGAATATGAGACAGGATCAAGTAGACATGGCATCGCTGATAGGAGAAAAAGTGCTCATTTTGAGAGGGAAAGTGGGTTAAGTCGAGGAGATCGTAATGGCAGAGGAGTATCTAGACATCCGATATCATATAATAACTATGATTCTGACGAACCCATTAGAGTTCAGGGGAAAAATGGTGTTTTAAAGGTAATGGTGAACAAGAAGAAGAAGGTTGGTGGCTCTTTGAGAAGTTATGATCACTTGGAGGATGAAGAAAACAGGAAGGGGTTAAGGATAGAAGATACTGTCAAGAAGAATGTTCTGCCCCGTCCTTCATTTTACTCTGAGCCCAAACGTGTTGAGAAATTTGGTGGATTTGTTGGGACAGAGAGGAAGCCAAGTAAATCAATGAAATCATCATTATTGAAACATCATAAATTTAGCGACCAGGATACAGAAGACAGTGATACATCCCTGAAGTTGGGACGAACAACTATGGAAGTTCGTCATTCTGTGAAATCACCATCATCTATTAAGAAAAACAAAGGCCATGACCAGGATTCTGATGGTAGTGATTCATCATTGAAGCATGGACTGAAAAATGTGAAAGCTCGGAAATCCATGAAAGGGATGAGTAGTGGAGGTGTGAAAGCGCCATCCAATCAGGTTCCACCAGTTAAAGTTAGAGAAGGGAAAGTTAAGCGTAGTACTGGTACAGAAAAGCAAAAGCTGCGGGAGCGTATAAGGGGTATGCTTCTGGATGCAGGTTGGACAATAGACTACAGGCCTAGAAGGAACAGAGACTACCTTGATGCGGTCTACATTAATCCTGGTGGAACAGCTTATTGGTCCATCATCAAGGCATATGATGCCCTTTTGAAGCAATTAAATGATGATGAAGACGAGGTAAAACCGAGAACTGATACTTCTCCATTTATGCCATTGTCAGATGAGGTGCTTAGCCAATTGACAAGGAAGACTCGCAAGAAGATTGAAAAAGAAATGAAAAAGAAGCAGAGAGAGGACAGTGAGAATGAGATTCCGAAAAAGTCTTCTAGTATAAAGCATGATGAGGAGAGCATGAATAGTGATAGCCATGAAGAGAAACTAAGCTCTTTCATAAAGCAGAGTAATAAGTCAATGAAAGGCAGAGTAAACGGTAACAGTTATGTCAGTTTAAATGCAAAAGTTCCGAGTTCAGTTCATAATTTGCATGATAACAATGAAGAGCCATCCTCTGGATCCATCGCTCAAGGGCGGAAAAGTAGAAAACTTGGTAGGTGCACATTGTTGGTTCGAAATTCTAATCAGGGACTAAATACTGAGAGTGATGGTTTTGTTCCACATACTGGAAAACTGACACTGCTGGCCTGGCTAATTGACTCTGGAACTGTGCAACCAAGCCAAAAGGTGAGGTATATGAATCGTAGACGGACCAAAGTAATGCTAGAAGGCTGGATTACAAAAGATGGTATTCACTGTGGCTGCTGTAGTAAAATTCTCACTGTTTCAAAGTTTGAGATCCATGCTGGGAGTAAATTACGCCAGCCATTCCAAAATATATATCTTGATTCTGGCAATTCCCTCCTGGAGTGTCAGATTGATGCGTGGAATAGACAGGACTCTATTGAGCGCATCAGTTTTCACTCTGTAGACATTGATGGTGATGACCCAAATGATGATACCTGTGGCCTCTGTGGGGATGGTGGGGACCTGATCTGCTGTGATGGTTGTCCATCAACATTTCATCAGAGCTGCCTGGATATAAAGGTATGTATTTTTATCTTTATTTGTTACTTTATGTTTATCGTCCGTTCGTCCAAGCTGTGTGCTTGTATTAATTCTAGCTATGCTCTGTACTGATTCATAGAAGGTCAATGTGTGACTATCTTAAAGTTTGTATCTTTCCTTTTGTATCATTTGTTGTTCTCTTTTAACCTAAGTAGGTATTTGAAAGAGATTTTTGCATATATAATCTCAATAACGTTAACAATCTTCTTATACTAAAAGAAAGACATACTGAAAATGCATGTGAATTCTTTGGTTAGTGAGTAGATTAGTATTCTGCAATGGAGATTAGAGACTACCATGAGTTTCCTTCCCTAGTTGAACTGAAGCTGGATCTTTGTTTGAGATTCATTTGCTTGCCCAACAACAATGAGCTTGGGCTAAGCATGGAATTGAGGTTACTGTTGAGGGTAATGACCTGCAAATCATGCAGTTAATTTTGTTTTTGGATCTCAAAAACTAAGTTTGAGATGCTTTTGGTTAGAAGAATGTTGAGACTTTGTAGATGCTATGAAAATTGTTGGCCTGTGATGATTTGTGAAGCTTGTTATCCCATATGAAGTGTTTAGATAAGAGGAAACATTCTTAACGTTTTCAGGTCCATTCTTCTTGGCTTGATACTGTTTCAGAAGGGCAAGGAATCGAGTTAAATAGACCAACTTACTTTTAAGCTATCTTGTAGTTAAATAGTTGTGTTTTATTCCCTGGACATCCTTTAGGAACTCACTGTTTTGTTCCATTGCAGATGCTTCCCCCAGGTGACTGGCATTGCCCAAATTGTACTTGCAAATTTTGTGGGGTAGCCAGTGAGAATATTAGTCAGGGAGATGAGTTGGCCTGTTCACTGCTACTTACGTGTGTGATGTGTGCAAAAACATGTATCTTCTATGTCTTTCCAATTTCATCTAATCGAATTCCTTTCCGTCCTTGTTATCTATATTCTGATTGAAAATGAAAAATTTCTCTTCCCCATAGATCACAAGTCATGCGTGGAGGAGATGGATGCCTTGTCTCTTGAGGCTGATAGTTTTTGTGGCAAGAAATGCCGAGAGGTATACTAGTTTTCTTTAGGATTCCATGAGTTTAATGCATCCAATTTTCTTTCTATTTTGTGGGTATTTAAAGGTTTTTGGAAAGTAAATTACCCCTACATGTTTTCAATATTTGTGGTTCACTATTCATTTTTTGTGATAACTGCAATGACATTGCTTATTGGTAACTAACATTACAAATCTTTCTAGTTCTCCTTTTTTCAACTTTCAGTTCTCCGTATATCATTTCTATTTTTAACTCCTGATATTCACACTCCATCATCATTAAATATACCTGGCTTGATTGAGTTCAACATTCTGTACAGTTATGGCGCTATCTGAGTTTACCTGGAATTTGTTATTGCTTCCTTCTGTCCCTTTGATTTGATTACCAAGTTATGAGTAATCGTATTGACCTATACATTTCTGCTTTATAGCTCTTTGAGCAATTGCAGAGGTATCTTGGGGTCAAACATGAACTTGAAGCAGGATTTTCATGGTCTCTTATTCATAGAACAGATTCAGAATTGGATGAATCTCTGCCAGGACTTCCTCAGAGGGTAGAGTGCAATTCAAAGCTGGCTGTTGCTTTGTCTGTTATGGATGAATGCTTTTTGCCGATTGTGGACAGGAGGAGCGGAATCAATCTTATACACAATGTTCTTTATAACACTGGGTAAGTATTCTGCTATTTTGTGATTGCATACACGTTTTTTAGAAATTGATCTGGACCTTTAGAATAGCATCAGTAACATGCATTATAGCCTTACAGGTGCTATTATAGATCAATCAAATGTGTTTAGGTCCTTACTGTGAACTTAGAACAATAAATTTGCTAAACATTGTTTTCAAGGGTTAGTATTGTTATATCTCCTATATAGAAAGTTAGAATTCTCATTACTCTATAGGAATGTTAATGAGTACTATATTGGATGTTACTGATAACGTGGATTTTTCTTCTATTATAAAAATATGGGCTGAAACCCAATTGGGGATTAGGCCATTCTACTTATTTCTTTTAATGTTTCATGCTTTGCAATTTGGTAATTGAGTTTAACAATGTTAAACTTATACTTTTTGTGCATCCATTCGTTCTTGAGATAGATTTGTGTACTCAGTTTTCAATCTGTTCTTAAATGGAGTTATCTGGCTGTTGCCATGTTATACTTTTATGGATATGGTTACTGGAAAGAAATTTTTATTTCATTCCTTATTTTAAACCAAACTTTACTTCTTTTATATGCTTTCAACATAAAATCATTCCGAAGTCGTGGTCAGGTTTTGTTAATTTGATTTCCAAATTTCTGACTTGGTGCATTTTGTTTTATGAGTCAAAATTTTCTGCTTTGTCTTCTATTAATGTTGATATTTTCATCGGTTCAGGTCAAACTTCAACAGGCTTAACTACTCTGGCTTCTATACTGCGATCTTAGAAAAGGGTGACGAAATAATTTCTGCGGCATCCATCAGGTATTGGATTTTTAGTAACTTGTTTACTTTTAAATTGCAACAATTTGGCTGTTGAAAGAAAAAGTTATTGAGCTTTAGTTAATAAATGGACTATATGAAGCTCTCAATATATGTCAATTTTTGTTGTTAATTATAATCCTAGGGTTCATTCAATACCTGGAAATGTAGTTCTTTGACATTGGAACGAGACAGAGTCACACAGAAGACTTGCAAATCTTGAACCGTGGAAATTCTTTACTTGCATGAATCCTTTTGGTTAACTTTGTGTTTTCTTTTCTTCTATCTACTAGATATGATCACCCCACCTACTTGCAGTGCAGTTAGAATTTTCCTAGTATGTCCATTCTGGTGATTTTGATCTTTTCTGCCAATGATTTTCCAGGTTTCATGGCACCCGGTTGGCAGAAATGCCATTTATTGGAACTCGACATACATATAGGCGCCAAGGAATGTGCCGTCGACTTTTTTACGCCCTGGAAATGGTGAGTAATAGGAACTAAACATTTTTGCATGTGGAAGTTGTTAATATGTGGGTCCAAAGTTATATCTGCTTCAAGTTGGATACTTTTTCTACTATATTATTGACACTTCCTCGTCTGGTTAGGCACTTTGCTCTATGAAAGTTGAGAAGTTGATCATCCCTGCAATTTCTGAGCTTACAAAAACTTGGACGGAAGTTTTTGGTTTCACTACTCTGGATGAGTCTCTTAAGCACGAGTTGAAGTCTATTAATATGCTGGTGTTCCCTGGTATAGATATGTTGCAGAAGCAGCTTTTGGGGCAAGAAAAATTTGCCAGAAACTTAAAGACTAGCAAAGGTTTTAACCCAATGCATTTTGTTGGCTTTGAATTTGACTTCAATTTTGTACTTATTCTTTAAAATATTTTTAATAAACTTGACGATTTTTCAGCTGTTGTAAGAAATGTGGAATATGATGGCAATACACATTGTACACGTATGTCCTTTAAAATATTTAATTGGATTTACAATTTTTTCGGCAGGTGTAAGAAAAGTAGAATCTGATGGCAGTAAACATTGTGCTCCAGAGGTGGCAAGTAAATCTGATATTGGCTCCTCCAGTGGACCTGAACTCAAGTGTAGTAATGGTGGTTCAGAGCATGACAGTGAGACAGATGATGTAGCTACTGCTAATTCTGATTCCCAATGTCGAGATAATCCCTCAAATGATGCCTCTATGATGAGTAAATTTTTAGGTGCATCTCAGGGAGTTAGAAGCTCAGTGTCACTTGAAGATGATAAAGGCTCAGATATTGAATCAAGTGTTAAGCTAGATGAATCTTCGCTAGACATGAAAAAATTGCCTGACCCTGATGGAAGTAATGGCACACAAGGAATGAATAACAAGACAGGTGCTGAATCTACCGTTCTAAACAATACCGAATCTTGTTTTCAAGGTGATGCGACTGCTGTAAATACTGAAGCACATTCTGGAGCACTTTCTTTAGGTGGTAGCTTGTTAATGAATAACATCTTAGATGCTTCTCATGAACTTAAAAAGCCAGTTGCACCTGTGGGTATGAGATGTTCGCGTGATGGATTATCTGAGTGCGACAATGATAACTTAGACGGAAGCAAACAAGACATGCCTTGTTATGTAAAAAAGGTCGTGGCTTGTGAAAGGGGAGTTGTTGATGATGCTCAGGCTGGAAAAAATCAATCTGATTGGGACAAAGATGAAATTTCAACTGTTGATACTCAATCAAAGGATGACTTTTCCAGATTATGTTCCAAGGATGCAAGTCATAATGCAGAAGAGGTGGAAGCTAAGGCTGCATTGGATTTGGCTGATGCAAATAATGGTAATGCTTGTACATTTAGTGATTGTAAGAAAACCGATGGGGAAATTGCGGATGTTGTTTGTGCTCAACCGCTGCCTTCTGAGGAGGATCCTCTTGCACAATCTCCTGCATATGAGATGTGAAATTCCAATTTCCTTTGATGCTCAGTGAATTTGAAACTATGCTCAGTTCTGTTTAAACCTCATCCAAATTATAAGTTGTTCGTGCGAAAGAGTATTAGATTAACTGAAGCAATCAATACTCGACACGACCTCTGGACTGGGTATTTCCAAGTCTACATGATTGCAGCACTATCCATCTTGGATAGCAGCATGATTGACACTGGTGCAAAATTTATGATTTTCATGGTTATTAGGGTAAGGAGTTTTAAAAGTGGGTTCTATATGGAGATGATTTGAGGCCAAACGAGAACCAAGTTAGGGAAGCTGCTGTTGCGTGGCCTATTTTTCTGGAGGTTGGTGGGCAGGTCTTTTATTGCAAGACGTTTGTCAGACTTTCTCCAACCATTCAGCATGTACATATCCGACTCTACGGAATTTTAACTTCATATATATAGTTTCTGCAAGTCCAGAAAGTCTGTACTCTTCCAATTTTTAGGTGGCAACATCTCTTTATTCTACGATGTCAGTTGTTGAACATGGTTGACAAATTTTGAACTGAAATTTCAAATAACAATTCTTGGTTTTTAGTTGTTGCACTTCCCCATGCGATATGATTTAACTTAAATTCCCTGTTAGCAGTTTCAAGTTTTGGAGAAAAAACTCTGTTCTCTCTTGTAGGATCATAGATTACTATGGTCGTACGGTGATCTGATTAAACTATGAGTTTCCTACAATTAGGTGCTTCTGGTCTCAATGCATCTGGAGGTTAGTTGGTCGTGGCAGGCACGTTCATGAAACGTGGAAGCCTGTATGTGTGAGACAATTGGTTAGACAAAGTTTGATAAGGTTTGTGCGTTGTTATCCCTCTGGATTGGATTCCCTGCAAGTACATAAAAACTGTTGGATTCTCAAGATGGCAGGAGCACTGGATAAGTACACAGGTTTAATTCCTTACCTTTATGATGTTGTTCGTCGAGTTAAGCGCAGGTCAGGCTTTCGAAGGCTTGACGTAGAAATGGATGGTATGTCTGATCAACCAAGGGTTCGAATTATGGGGAATGTTCTCTTCAGCGGCGGGAGGGTCTAAAACTATGCCCACTTGCAACAACTACTTGTGTTTGTTATCATAAAAGCGTGGATTTGTATTATAGCCTATGATGTTGATGACTCTCCTCAGCGTATGAAGATATAGATTCCTCCCTTTCATATTAACCCGCTGATTCCGGTGCTACTAGTTTGGCCGATCATTCCTTATTAGTACGCTTTCGATACTGATGATTCTTAATCCTCTGTTGTATTTGCCTTGGAGTTTTGGATATATGTAATAGTTCGTTTTGATCAATAATCGAAGTTTACTTCTGATATATTTTTTTGAATTACAAAGGAAGCAAAATACACAAAATTAACTCAAAGCTCCAGAAGGCAGTGCTCTTTGCGCATCTCGGTGTAATAGCTCTAGGATTCCTATCGGAGGCTCCCATAGAAAATGCAGATCTGGGCTTAGAAAAACAAGTTATAGCTGCTAGGCGGTCGGATTCTCTTCGCGATAGGTATGCTAAAGTTGGACCTCCCATGCTTGGTTGAAGAGACTTCTGATATCTATCATCAAAAGATTGTCCTTAGTCAAAACTATACGAGAAGACGAGAGGATATTAATAACTTTGAGAGAGTCGGTTTCAACAACTCGTAGATAGCCCATTTTTTAGGCCAACTTAAGTCTCGAGTAAACATTTATGAGTTCGACAGTTAAAAACGAACCCTATCCTATATTTTGCTGAAATCCTTCGCATCACTTTTTCTGATAGTCTCTAATTAAATTCCCGACAATAGCCTTATTGGACCCTTATTGTACTGTTCCATCTGAATTGACTTTTATCCAACCTTTCTTCGGTTTAGCCCAGCCCACGAAACTACTCACTGGTAATCTCTGAATCAGAAATACGCAGTTTTTCATTTATTGTAGTTTTTATTTTTGATTAATTCTTAATGTTAATATATTTATATATTTATTACTAATAATAATTACATTAGATAAAGTTTAATGATACTATTGAATAATATATATTAAATAGATATTAAATTAAATTATGAGAAAATAAATATAATAAAAAATCAAATTTATGATTTTCATAAGTTTTAAAAATTAGAAAAACTAAAATTTAAGCAGATAAAAGTTTTCTCAATTTAAAATTTAAAATTTAAAATTAAAAACTAAAATAATGAAACAAATAAACCTAAAAGAATAATCAAATTAGGATAATATAAAACAGTAATTATTCATTTAATGAGTGGCTCTTGTGAATGAAACGGCGGCGTTTTGCTGTTTTGAATTCTTAACTTGGCATCAACATCGTCAATCGGTTAAGTTTAAGCAAGCAAATGGAGTTTGCAGCCGCCACACGTGCGTCGTCATCGCCACCGCTCAGGCTCTCTCCCTCTGGACCCGTACCCGTACCCGCCCTGAACTCTATCCGCTTCCCAATCTCCTCTTCACCTACCATCAAAATGGACCGTCAAGCCCCTCGCGCTGTTCCAATCCAAGACAACGGCCGCTGGACGCCGGCAGCCAACTCCGGTAACATATTCTCCTCTGCTTAACCTTAATTTTTGGAGACGATGCAATAACTGTAATTGAGTTTGTTTAGGTGGGATTCGAGTTGGAGAAGTGAAGAGAGTGACGAAGGAGACAAATGTGTCGGTTAAGATTAACTTGGACGGGACTGGAGTTGCTGATTCTAGTACTGGGATTCCGTTTCTCGACCACATGTTAGATGTTAGTTGACTATCTTACTGAATACTAACCTAAAAATCGAAGCTTTGTGTTTCACTTTTGATTATTGATTGGTTTTTTTATACGGCTGGTTTGTCTAAATCTTGTAGCAACTTGCTTCGCATGGTCTGTTTGATGTGCATGTAAAGGCCACAGGTGATGTTCACATAGATGATCACCATACCAATGAAGACGTTGCTCTTGCTATTGGAACAGTTAGTCTACCGACTCCTTTCTTGCTCATTTCTATTTTCTCTCTCTCTTTTTGGTTTGATAATAAATTTTCTTTGCGTTGTCTATTAGGCTTTATTGCAGGCGCTTGGCGATAGGAAAGGGATTAATAGATTTGGTGACTTCTCGGCTCCTCTTGACGAGGCATTGGTTCATGTTGTATTGGTATGTTTTATGCTTTAATTTCCTACAAAATTAAGATTAAAAGTTCTCTTTTTATTCTTGTAGATAATTGAATATAATGATTCGTGGTCCACTGCTGAATCTTACCATAGACTCGTTTAATGGCTGCTCAAGTTGGCAATTTCTAGCAAGTTTATTAGGTTTTATTAGGTGCCAGCATTGACTCTCCAAAACCCTGATTGAATCAGTTTTTGTTGTCAGGATAGTGACTACGCTGATATCTAAGTTTTGGTTCTGATGGGGAATGCATTAAGGTGTCTGAGATTAAAAAATCCCACTTGCCATGGAAGTTGAACCGACCTGCTATTTTCTGAAAATGGATTTGTATATAACCGAACTGTTTTCTGCACTTCAGCTAATGACCTTTTTCCTATTACATAATGTCACTAAACTTTCTTCTCTAAAGTTATGCTATGCTTTAACTAAGTGATTTTTTCATTTCAGGATTTGTCTGGCCGGCCTCATTTAAGCTGTGATTTGCAAATTCCTACTGAGAGAGTTGGAAGATATGACACTCAGGTGCCTACCTATCACTATCTTCATTTGCTACTTTAGTAATCATCAGTCAAAAATCTTTCCTATGGAGAGTAACGTATGGCACTCAAGTCCTTACAAATATTTTCATTTATTACTTAACTAAAAAATGAAATATAAATCGACTTTTATAAGGAGAATAAAATGCTATGGATCATGAATGATGGAATTGTAACTGGATCAAAAAATTTTGAGTATTGCCTTCCCACATTTATTACTTTCTCTCTTTTCCATTCCCATAACTTTTGGTTGTTGACATTAACTGATAAATATAGTTTGTGAGTGAAATTTTCATTGTTATTTGCAGCTGGTGGAGCATTTTTTCCAGTCTTTGGTGAACACTTCTGGCATGACACTTCATATTCGCCAGGTAACACCATCGAAAATTCTCCTTCAATTTTAGTGAAAGTGAAATGGAAAATATGTAAATACCCTCTATGATTGAAATGTGGTCATTGTTTACTATAA
>JANIJH010000225.1:86931510-86943856 GCA_024520975.1 Erythroxylum areolatum | reverse complement strand
TGGGCCTTCAGTTCATATATCAAATTGTTGATACTTTCCTCTGTGGACAAATCTATTCGTACTAATTCTTCTCCATAAGATTCAGCATTCATGGTAATTGGATGAAGGGCCTTATACTATTTTGATATCAAAAGAACAATATCATGGAAAAAGGGTCAAACATGCTTTTATATATATATATATATATATATATATATATATAGGTAAATTTTAGAAAAGCACCACATTTATTATCATGTTGAAGAACATAAACATGTGTGTCTCTACAACCGTGAGCCTAAATAATCAAAACACTTGATAAAAGTCAAGCTATAGTGGCGATCAGATTGAGGAGGCTGCCCACAGTGGTAGAATAGTTGGCCATGGTCGGTGGGTAACCGGGGCATGCCGGCGGACCTAGTGGCGGGCAAGGAACAGCTTTCTCAAAATTGCGTTGACACTCCCACCAAATGATCGGACCACTGGGTGCAACACATTCTACTTGTATTTGTCCGATTCCACGGTAGCAAGGTTGGCACGTGGCGATACATGCATTTATATTCGGACAACCATAACTTATGTATATAGATAAATATACCACATTCAAGTTGATTAATCAAGTTCTTAAGAAATTTATAGTGAAGTAATTTAGATACCCGAGATGACCAGAAAGAGGAGGACCGGCAAGTGGAGTGGTTGAATATGAATAGCCATGGAAGATTCCGTTTAATAAATTGGTTTTAGCTAGTGGAGATTATGAGTTAGTTCATTTAGAAATTGGAGTATGGTGTGGCTTTTTGTAGTTGGATGGATTAGTGATGTTAATTTAGTTTTGGAAAGTAGGTAGGATTTTATTACATTTTGATGAATTTCATTCAATGTGGATAATCTTCATTGAAGAGCAATTATTAGTGAAAAAATTCTTCAAAAATAGTAATCTTGTATGTAATTATTTTTTTCTCAAAATAATCAGATTATGTAACAAAATAAAAATTAATTATTTTAAACATATTATTTAATAAATTGTTAATTCATAGTTAGGTGATGATTTTTTTTTATTTAAATGATATCATTTTTTCTTATTACATAAAACACATTATGAATCTCCTGTCAAAAATGTTTGATAAAAAAACAAAATCATACTAGATTTAGCTGAATAATAGATTTCAAATACTTTTTTCAAAACCAAAACGCGGCGGAAACATAAAAACCAAATCAACATATTTTCATCCATACATGATACGATATAAGGAAAATAACTAACATAATAATAAGATGAAAATTATACCGACTCTCTGCTACAACTTTGACTCGTTGCTTTTGTATCCTCTTCTTGTTAATATATCATCTCCTCATTATTGTATCATCGACCAATCTGATCTGCCACTTGTTCTCATTTGACAACTTTAGTTAACAAGATTCTTTAGTGAAAAAGGAGAAGAAATAGTGAAAAGGTTTACCTTTTATGATCAACTAGTTGAAAGAACTAAAATGAGACCATCTCATTACAAGTTTCGGCTAACTCATAAAAGAGATGAGAGAGTGTGTCAAAAAATGCAACACTTTCTTCTTTTTTTTCAAAAATGAAGAAGAAAACCCATAAATGAGATATTCTCATTTGTTTTAATATTGCTAGATGAAAAGACAAAAAGAAGCAAAATAGAACCTCTCGATTTTAGTTAAAGATGAAAGAAGAGAGTGATATGCATCAAATGCATCACTTCATTCTTTAATCAAAAACAAAGAAGCCAATAAATGAGACACTCTCATTTATTTAAGATGGTTATATGAAAAGATCAATAACCTAAATGAGACCCTCTCATTTTTTGTTATGAGATGAAAGAAGGAAGAGAGTACATCAAATGCACCTCTTTTTTCTTTCATCAAATAAATGCTAAAAGGTTAAATGTCATCGTTAAAAGACAATCATTAAACTATTTAATGATGATGAAGCATAATAAAAACTCACTTTAAATGTGCAGCTGTCCATTTAGTCCATTTAATCGAAATCTGCCTCCCTTTTATCTTTAATATCTAAGTTTCAATTTAATTAATCTAATTAATCAAATCCAACTAAAGTTCAACCTAATATTAAATGTTCATTTAGGTTTCTAATTAACAATTTATTAGTATAAGCCCAACATTTAATCACAGGCTTTAAAATCCAATTTAATTAACTCTTAATTAAATTATTCTGGTCTTATTATTCTGAACCTAAATTGGCCACTTCTTTCTTTTCTGTCTCTTTTTTTTTCCAAAAATTTTTATTTATTTTTCTTGCTATTCTTGATAACCTTCATAGAAGTCACATGGGGAATCTAA
The DNA here is from genome assembly GCA_024520975.1 of Erythroxylum areolatum. Classification (NCBI taxonomy): domain Eukaryota; kingdom Viridiplantae; phylum Streptophyta; class Magnoliopsida; order Malpighiales; family Erythroxylaceae; genus Erythroxylum; species Erythroxylum areolatum. Next base: position 86,941,555 of record JANIJH010000225.1, on the reverse strand, counting down.
TTGGACTTATATAATTCAAGTTCCAATAAGTTATAAATTAATTTAATCTCATTAGAATTAATTCAAACTTATTAACCAAATGTCATTCCACCAAAGACAATTAGTTGAACTGTTGAATTACTAAAGGGGCGTTTGGTTTGAGCACGAGGTTGGTTATGGATATGGGTATAATAGTAGAAGGGGATGAAAATGGGTATGAAAAATAAAAAAATGATGTTTGGTTTGTAACTTGAGTTTCTGTATTAATACCAGCAATGTTGTTTGGTTTGTTGCATTAATGGAAATGAAAGATAATATAATATCATTTTTACCCTCAAAAAATGAAAATAATTTGCCCTTCATATGTTTATTGGGGCTATCTCTATATGTTTGTAAAAAAAACCAAATAATTTTCATGAATGGGAATGAAAATTGCGATCAAGGAATTTTATTGCAATTTTCGAGCATTAGATGAGGATAAGGAAGTAAGGAGATCGTAAGGAATTGAGAGACGATAAGGAAGTAAAGAGGATGGTAGGGCAAAGGTTGGGGATAAAAGAGTAAAAAAATAAACGTGATAAAAACTTAGATTGGAATGAAAACTCGATACTCACCTCCTTGATGGGTTTAGTAGATTCTCAAATTTAATGGAATAAATCAATTCCCTTGGAATTGAAAACCCAAAAGCAAATACTATTTTTTATAATTATTTCATTCTTCATTCTCAAACCCTCAAACCAAATGCCTCCTAAATATTACGATAACACATGTTTCAAATAAGATGTCCAATTGTAAACTCTATTATGAACTATATTATAGTCATCTGCACAATAAATGATAAAATAACCATTTTAACCTTAATTAGTTTTTCCTTCTAGATCTCCCACTTCACTCTATATGATGATTAACATACAAAATCTCATCTTAGTATTAAGACATGATGGGTAGTTAGTCCATCAAATTACCGGTACCAGTTTAATCACCAATCTCCGTAAAACATCTAGAAGTAATGATATCACTATAAGCTATTTATTTGAGTGAATATTCCCTGATACACGTTTTAATTAATAATTCTAACATGCAGACACTGAATTGATACTCTATAAAAATTTATTCTTATCATATAAAAAATTATAATGAAACACATATGAGTTCATCATTCATCAAAATTGTGGTCCATAATAAACGAATGCTAAAGTGTATATTTTAAGATTAAAGAAACGACCTACTTTATTATTTTAAAACATATGTGATTCCAGGTTCATTTTATAGTGTCATTATTGATAGTCAACTACTATCATGGTAAGAAACTCATTATTCCCTTAAAGTAAGCTCCTTTACTTATATAGAGAAAAATCGCAACACTGCTGTCTAAACCATAATCAAGCGACCAACTTGACTATTTAACGTTGAATCCATTAATTTAGATTATAATAATATACATGTTTACCATATATCTCCATGTATATGTATATTACATACAAAAGAATTTTGGTATCTTATGACTAGTTATATTATGCTCTTACAAATAAAACCAAACTCTTTTATTTTATTAATAATAAATATTTTCATTACAAAAATATTACTGGAAGAAGATTAAGTTATATATAAATACACTTGCTTTCTAGAGCGTTATATTTACACAACCCCAATTCAAAATAACCTTGTTCAATATTTGCTTCTTATCTTTTTGTATACTTTTACTTTGTTCCCTTCAATTTTTTTGGATTGATAAAATTTCGTATAATAGATAGATAATTTATTTTTAATAGGTTTTTTTCAAAATTATGAAATAATTAACTAAGAAAGTTCTAGAAATTAGAAGGAAAAAAAGTTTTTTTTTTTTACCTTACTCTTGTCTATTAGGTAAAAAGATAAAGTTTAATTAATAAGGATTGGAAATTATTAATATTATAAATAATATAATATTATTTTTATAAGTTAAAATTTACTTATCCATATAAGAGCAAATGAACAACTCACTCAACGCAATGACTTTTGGCTCCAACCGAAAAAGAAAACGGAAAATGGCGCGCAGATCAATTTCCCGCGAAACGTGAAAACAGTAACGCGCCACGCTCCTTCCTTCGCTCCACCGCTTAAATCCTTCCAGTTTAGTGTTTGGACTCACCCGAATCCCATAGCTATGGCTTTGAGGTGCAGAACCCACGCTCCGAAGCCTCGCATCTCGAAGTCTAATGATCTATTACCCGCCAAAGCCGGCACTCCCAACGACTACGACGACGTCTCGTGCGAGGAATGTGGTTCCGGGAAGTTTCCGGAGGACCTTCTTCTCTGCGACAAGTGTGATAGAGGCTTTCATTTGTATTGTTTGAGACCCATTCTCGTTTCCGTTCCCAAAGGTGCCTGGTTTTGCCCTTCTTGCTCCGATCACAAGAAACCCAAGCGTATGTTTATGTACCCCTTTTTTCCCCTTTTGTTGAATCTGCTTATTTGTTGTCGAGTTTTTCTGGGCCTGTGTGCCTTCTTTTAATTGTTTGTTTCTGTATCGTTCGGAATGTTCAACTTAGCAAGATAGCTGCTTTCTCTACATTATTTTGAGATGTTTAATCTATTTGAAAATGCTGATTCCTTTTAAGTGTTTATTGTGATTATATAGAACGATTATAATAATTAATGGGTTTATTTTGTTGATTGATACTGTATTTCGAGATTAAGTGGGTCGCTCTTTGATTACATGCAGCATTCCCTCTTGTTCAAACCAAGATCATCGATTTCTTTCGTATACAAAGGTCCTCAGAACTAATCCAGAAGCAAAATCAAGGTGAAACTCAGTACCTAATCAGCAATTCAGTCCACTCCCATTGTTGCTTTTATTGGTTTTTATGAAAATTATTGACATACTTAATATTCCTGTAGTTGCATATAGCCAGAAGAAAAGGAAGCGATCTGGTAGCTTGGTAATGTCCAAAAAGAGAAGGAAACTTTTACCCTTCTATCCGAGTGAGGATTCTGAAAGGAGACTCCAGCAAATGAGGTCACTAGCAACAGCATTGACAGCCTCAGGTACAGATTACAGCAACAAGCTTACTTACCAGAAGGGCATGGCACCAAGGTCTGCAAATAATGCATCTCTTGAGAAGGAAGGAATGCAGGTAAATTGAATATGGATTGGCTTTCTACTGAATGTTGTGTTATTTGTGAGGAGTTAAAATGATAAGAAATGGTTTTCTTGTAAACAACTCTGCGAGGTTGTGACGTTGAAAGATTGAATTGTAAACTTGAGCTATGTTTATTATTCTAAATACTTGCTATAAAGCTGTGCAGTAGTTCTTGGTTATAGATACAATCCTTTTTAGCTTTTATAAGGATTAGACTATAGATTCTTTAGGGGTGTTTCTCTATTATGCTACGGTTTGTCATGTTGGTTAATTGGAATATAGTAGCATGATAATTCTTTTGACAGGTGCTGTCCAAGGAAGACATAGAGACCTTAAAACTGTGCGAAAGCATGATGGACAGAGGAGAATGCCCGCCTCTCATGGTTGTTTTTGATCCCCTGGAAGGGTATGCATGTTTCTCATCTGGAATTATAGTGAAGAATATCTATACTATTGTGACGCGATTTAGGATTTCAATTGGCTCAATCAGTATTCATATTATGTGCAGTTTCACAGTAGAGGCAGACAAGTTTATAAAAGATTTAACTATTATCACAGAGTACACTGGGGATGTTGACTACTTGAAGAATCGGGAAAATGACGATGGAGATAGCATGATGACATTGCTTTCTGTAGCTGATCCTGCTCAGAGCCTCGTCATATGCCCCAACAAACGAGGAAATATTGCTCGCTTTATAAATGGAATCAACAACCACACAATGTAAGTTGATCTTATATGAATATATAAGTTATCAGTGGAATCAACAGCCACAGAAGTTGGTAGATTTAGTGATTCATGTCTAGGACATGAAAAGTTTTTGACATACCGTACAAGAATCAGCTTATATTTTCTGGAAACAAATGTTAGATTATTTCTGGCTCTTCATTTTGAGATGTTTTCACTTTTAGTTCTCCTATAGATTCACAAACCACAGAAGTGCTGTGATTTTGCACTTGTAACGCTTTTTGACTCACTCTTACTGGACTTTGGTTTCTAATGCAGAGATGGGAGGAAGAAGCAGAACCTCAAGTGTGTAAGATTTGATGTCAATGGTGAGAGTCGAGTTCTGCTTATTGCCAACAGAGACATAGCCAAGGGAGAGAGGTTATACTACGACTATAATGGATACGAGAATGAGTACCCAACAGAACACTTTGTTTAAGTTTATTATCTCACCAATATTGCGACTAACAACCTAATTGTATGACGATGTTAGTTCATTTAAGTCCAATTACCATTGAATAAAACTGAAGATTCACTTACATTCCGTTCCGGTGATGCCGGAAAGATGTAACCAGTTAGCTTGTTCCAGTGATGCCACTTTAAGCTCCATTCCAGTGATGCCGGACAGAGGGTCTGGCAGATACCGGAAAGAGGTAACCGTTTCCTTACTACAGTGATGCTGGACAGGTTACACCCTGTTCCGGTGATGTCGGAAAGAGATAACGAGTTAAATCCTGTGTGCACGCTCCAAAAACCTGAAAGAATGCATCCAACAAGCCATCTGACTTGAGAAATGTTTATACAAAACCATGAATCACCATATGGCATGTGATTCCCTTAGTTAGAGGCCTTTTTAAATTTTGTTTCAAGTCATATGTTGCTGTCTACTTTCTGAACAAACTCCAACGTAGAGAAAGAAAGTAATCCCAAGTTACAAAATTGGATCAAAAACAGTGAGAGGACATTAAAGTTAAATCCATGAAGAGGAAAGAAGTTGTTCCAAGTGATTGTATCTTATTTATTCACGATAGGAAGCTTAAGCCTCTGCTACAAACAGACCCTTCGCATATTTACATGATCACGTGTAACAGAACAGACTTATTATGTATACAAGATGACAGTGCACATTGAGCCTTCCCCAATTTACACCTCAGCTACTACGTCTGAAAAAACGCAGCAAAGTCCAAAACTGATGACAGAGGGTGGCCTCCTCCTCTCCCCTCCTCTGTTCTATGGCCTTGTTGAGGCCCAGCAACAAAATGCGATTCTTTTTGGTTCCCAAACACTTGCTCTACAAAATCTGGTGGCATGTTGAAAGATAGCTCCTTTGCTTCTCTCTCAATTTGGTTTAGTATATTGTCTCCTCCTTCACAGAAATGGCAATTACAATTGGTTAAGGTTGAGTAAAAATATGCCAAGTAACTATTTCAGGGAAAATAGGCTTACCAGCAAGGAAGTTCCTTTCGTTGTTTTTGGCATTGATACCGAATCCAAGTGTACGCAGGTTCTCATTTTCAGAGGCCAGGACTGCAACTGGATGACCTGCCGGTATTATAAAGACATCACCAGGTGACAACTGAGAACTGATCTTCTGATACTGGCCACTACTCTCTATTTCCTCTTCTTCTTTTTCTTCTTCTTCGGTTCTTTGTTCTGTTTCCCACTTGGGCTCATGCCTCTGCCTTTCTAGATGTGGGCAAGCCATTTCAAAGCGTCCCCTTCCTTCAACAACTAGAACAACTGTCGTCGTCCGAGAATTGTAGTGCGGTACCATTAAAGCTCCCTGAAAATTTTGTCAAGGAATCAGTCTTCTAGTGAATTGTTAGAAGCAACAGAGCAGTTAAGAGATAACATGTGCGCTCGTGTCTTACTCGTTTGATTTCTGCCAAAGAGACAGAGAGGTTTATGTCTTGCTGCTGCTTGCAATAGTATGGTGAAGCTTCAAAGAACTTTCCATGATTATTGGAGTAGATAGGTTGCTGATTGCGCAAGCTGAAAGGTCCCCTCCGTTCATGGCCTCTCTGCTCGGTTGAAAAGAAGGCATGTTCACTCAAAGCCTTTATTTGTTCTCGTGATGCTTTAAGAACAAATCCCTTCTTCTGCTGTCCAAAGAGCCTGTCTAGCTGATCTTTTGCTGTCCAAAGAGCCCTTCTTCCCACTCCATTCTGTGTCTCCATACTTGCGCTCACAACGAGCTGCGCACTCGATTATTCCCGAAAAACCCTTCTCGGTGTCGTGGCAACGCTGCACACAACGATCGAGCTCAGTTCTCGGGTACGGCACCTCGTAGCCCATAGAGATGAGACAAGAAGTTAGGAAGATCAGTGTCAAGAACATGAATATCGGAGATTTGATCGGCATGGCTATAGTTACTCACCATACACAAGTTCCTGAAATGTTCAGGTGTTGGAGCAAAGCTTAAATAGGAGGTGGTGATCGTCCCAATTTCAAAAACACTTGGCTTGTTGCTGTTTCTTCACCATGCAGAGCGACACGACACGACACGACACAGCTAGAGTGCCTTCTTTACGTGACAAAGAGGATCCGACAAAATATGTAAGAAGAAAGAGACATTGTATCTTGACGGCGGCGTTCTTCGGGTTGCCTCGTACCCGACAAATCTTGGGATCCATAGCTAGCTTGTTCAGGGTCCGCCTGACACAACAAACACTGAATTGAACCGCTTGCGGCGTGACAGCCGACATTAGGACAAATTGTGGCTTCTCGACATTTTCCATTCACATAATTGGTACGGACATAAAGACACCATAATTAGAAACCAGAAGTCCATCTACAAGCTAGATTTAGGTTCGTTCGAATTCAACAAATAAATGTTTTGGTTGGATTCGGCCCTGACCCTGAACCAGAAATTCAAAAAGAAGGTCACATTCATCGTCCAAAACAGTAAACGTGATGATGAAAACTGAGTAATGTTTCTGTTTCTTGTTATCATCAAATTGATAAAGAACAGAAACCACATTTTGATTTTGATCTTAGCCAAAAGAGAGAGGACCAAAAAACCCACAATCATCTGATTAGAAGTCAGCCGCCTTATCCATTAGGCCACGAGCGCCACATTTATTATGTATAGTTTCTACACATGTTTTATCGGCTTCTGGTGCATTCATTAGTCTCCAAACAGCTTCTAGCTCAGTACATCAAAACAAAAACAAAAATAGAAATATCAAATTGATTTTGGTATGAGTTCGAATTTGAAAGGTCATTCGAGACTCCAAATATATGGATGGCTCAGAATTAAGATCGAATTTAAGTTTAATTCAAACATAAATTGCATAGTGCATCAACTTTAAAACAATAGTGATTTTGCCACGATTTACAATTGGATTGACATCTAAGGTGTGTGACTACAAGACCTTATCGGTTGACAATAAGCTATAAGCGAACATGTCTCTTATTTCACCTTTACAGTATCCATATTTCCTTAACAATCCTTCCTTTGAGAACCCAACTTTCTCAAGAACCGTCTGAGACCCTTTATTCTCTACCTCCACTAGAGCCTCAAGCCTGACCAAATCTGGCAAGTCCTGAAACACACGAGAAACAGCCATCTTCAACGCGGCAGTAACTATACCTTGTCCCCAGTAATCAGTAGCTAAAGCATATCCCACATGGGCTCTGCACCTGTCCTCTCCTGCTTCAGGAAAGATTGAAACGTACCCGATTGAATGATCATCTAAACATATGGACCGACGCCATGGATGAGGTATGGCGACCTTTTCAATGTAGGTCAGTGCCTCTTCTCTCGAGGTAATGCTGTCCCATCTTAGATACCGTGTTACTTTATCGTCGCTTGCCCATTTTAAGAAGTCATCCACATCTGAGAGCTTGAAGGGGCGAAGGGAAATTCTTGATGGATCCATTAAGATGGTTGAGATTGTTTGTAGTCAACTTGGATGAAGAAAACAGACCTGTGGTGTTGGTTATCGACAGATATATAAAAGCTATACTTCTCTACCACTTTCCGCGAAAATTCTTATCTGGGTCGCAGAAGCTGACAAGAATGCATGACGTTAGGCTGCTGAAACTACCGATTCAACAAGAAATAGACCAAAGGGTGGACACGTAAAGCTCAATTTAATACTTTGAGGCGGACTCAATTTTAAAAGATTACGGATTCCAAGTTTAGGTTCCTAATCTAAATCTGAAATTTGACTCGAAAACTGACCAACTTCGAAGTATTGGATAGAGGAGGAGTTGCTGGAAAGCGTCAAACAAGGGGCTTCAAATCCTCTGTTCCGTTTTTCCTATGCCCACATGTTATTAGAATAGAGGATGCAGGAAAAAACCGGCGCAGAAGATTTGAAGCCCAAACAAGGCGGCTATAAATATAGATATCTTGCTGGCCACTCCAATCAAAAGCATGGCTGAGGACCTGACAGCCATTGATTCCTTAGTCCACTTTTACGTGAGTTGCAAGGCAATTTCTTTAGAAAAAGATCAAATATTATTATATGAACAGGAATTCTTCTTGTCTAATAAATTGTAGAAAAGCTTATCAGACCAGGAGTTAGTCATGGACCAAAGTCCTCTCACAGCAGTACTAAAAGAAGATGGTGATCTTGATCAAGTCTCTGATCTGTCTTTGAGGCCGTTGGATGTCTCCGATATCGATGACTTCATGGTTTGGGCCACAGACCCGAAAGTGGCTAATTTCTGCAGCTGGGAACCTTACACAAGCAAAGAAGATGGCATGAACTATATCAAGAACACAGTCCAACACCACCCTTGGTTCAAGGCGATATGTATAAACAACAGGCCAATTGGTGCAATTTCAGTGACCAAAAACTCTGGTTGCCATGCGTGCAGAGGTGAACTTGGCTATGTTTTGGCTGCTAAGTACTGGGGCAAAGGGATTGCCACAAGGGCAGTGAAGTTGGCGGCCAAAACCATATTCCAGGAGTGGCCTCACCTGGAGAGACTTGAAGCTCTGGTTGATATCAAGAATTTGGGATCACAGAGGGTGCTAGAGAAGGCTGGATTCCAAAGGGAAGGTGTGCTGAGAAAGTTCGTGATCATGAAAGGGAAGTCTAGAGACAGGATTATGTTTAGTCTTCTCTCCACTGATCCTCATTAATATTGATGTTTGATTTTCTTTTTCTTTGTTTTTTGTTAATTTTATTCTTCCATGGAACTGTGTTGTTATCAATGATAGAATCTGCTTTATTCATTGCCAAATCCCAAAAGTCAGAAACTTCCAGTCATCGGAACGGTAAAATTGATCAAATAAACAAGGAATCCTGACCAGTACAAACAATAAACCAATTCCTGATAACATTATTGAAGAATACAAAATTACAAGCACCCTGAGCAATACTAAGAATTGCTGAAGAACCGATCAAGACATTGTAAATGAGGCTGCAAAAAGGAGGAAAAAGAGGACAGGAATTGATAACTTGACGGAGTTTCCGTTTGATGCGCCTTCTGTTTCTCGTGATGGTACACTTCTAGATCCAGACCCTACGTCAGTGTTAATCTCAAGTTCAGTAATCTTAATCAGAAAATAGTGTACAAACTGTGAAGTCTATATCACAGTTTATGGATGACAGTTTCGAAGAATGCCGTACCTGAAGAAGTACTTTCTGTTGGTGAAGATGGAGCTTCGGGTGATTCCGTAGGAGGAGAGCCAGCCGGAGAAGCAGCTGTCCACCGTCAAAGTGTTAGTATTGTTAGTACGTAGAGAAGACCTTATTACGTACCCTAGGATTACGTGAAAGGATCAAAAACGAAGGTAATGCGGAATACCTAGATTCGGATCCTTCTCGGATTCCGATGCCGATTTCGAGCTCTAAAAGTTTCCAAATCTCCCGGGGCCCTTAGTGGAAAACGCTCACCGATTCACGGGCTAGGCCTTTCTGCAGTTTTCTTCAGCGTTCCGAGCTTCCTTAACGGCTCAGGAACCTTATGCTCGTGAACATTCTCTTTATGCTTATGAGTAACTGCAGGAGACCTAACCTTTATATAGCTTCCATATCGAGCTTTCCCATTACAAGACCGATATGGACCCGGTCCACACTGATCGGGACCCATTTTTCACCCAGACTTCGACCCATTAATCTAGATCATTTATTGGGCCACTTTATTATCTTTATCTGGATCAAATGACGTAATTTAACCGGTAATTAATTTAAAAACCAAAATTGTAATTAATGTTAGTCCAACTTCAGAGACATTGACAAAATTGCCCTTTGGGGCAAAAATG